>JAVTVY010001721.1:0-36644 GCA_036873755.1 Hanleya hanleyi | reverse complement strand
CTGGGGAACATACTCGGCAGCAACGTCAAAACGTCCCTGCCCTTGGTGACGCGTGGGGTGAAAGCAATCGGCAAACAAGCGGTACGCAGTGGACTGCAAGTGGCCGGTGATGTCTTGGGAGGTACGGCACCCAAAGAATCCTTGAAACGGCGGGCCAAAGAAGCGGGAGGCGTCTTGGTGGCCAATGCACAACGCACCGTAGGGAATAAAAGAGCTGCCCCACCGAGACCACGCACCAGTCGACGACCGACCCAGCGACGACGCACATCGAAGAAGACAAAGGATATCTTTTCTTAAACATGTCCTTGATCCACGCCGAGTCCTGTCCCTCCACCAACAGTAAATTTGATTTGTGGACCGTGCCGCCCACACAGACCAGTGCCGAACAAGGATTATGGGTGGAGCATCTCCCGCTCTCCAGCATCAACGAAACCGGGCCCATCGAGTTCACCATCAGTAATGCGGATACGGCCTATGTGGATTTAGCCCATACATACTTGTATGTGAAAGCCAAGGTGGTCAATGGGGATGGATCCAGAATCAGCCAAGCTGCAACGGTGGGCCCGACGAATCTCTGACTGCACTCGATGTTTCAACAGGTGGATATATTTCTCAGCGACAAACTCATCAGTGACTCGACCAACACGTACCCCTATCGAGCCTACATCGAGACACTGTTGTCGTATGGCCGAGAGGCTAAAAAATCTCAGCTGACAGCCGCTTTATTCTGCCAGGACACACCCGAGCACATGGACACGGTGGACAATGTGGGATATAATAAACGGAAGGCTTTGACTGCGAACGGTGCCTCGGTGGATCTCATGGGTCGACTACACGCAGACATGTTCATGCAAGACCGGTACCTCTTGAACAAGATCCCCATCAAAATCCGACGGATACGGGCGCCTCCGACCTTCGCCTTGATGGCCACTAACGTAGATGGGCATGCAGCTGACTATACGATTGTTATCCAAGACGCAGTCCTGTATGTCCGAAAAGTGAAACCGAATCCAGCCGTTCAATTGGGACACATGAAAGCCTTGGAAACAAAACCAGCCCAGTACACTATCCGACGTGTACAAACCAAAGTGTTCTCTGTGCCTGCTGGAAATATGAGCGCCAACAAAGAAAACCTGTTCCTGGGGGAACTACCCAAGCGATTGATCCTGGCCTGTGTGGAAAACACCAGTTTCAGCGGAGCCTACCCAGAGAATCCGTTTGACTTTAAACATTTCGGCATCAATGTTGTGGCCCTGCATGTGGATGGACAACAGGTCCCAGCCACGGCTTTAACACCGAACTTTGGGCGCAGGAATTGCATTCGAGCCTATCAGAGCCTGTTTACAGCCACCGGTCAAATCAACCAGGACGAAGGGAATTTGATCAGTCGGGAGGACTACGGGAACGGATACACGTTGTTCTGTTTCGATCTGACCCCCACCTTAGAGAACCACCATCAGCTGGCCCTAGCCAAGCAAGGCAATTTACGGTTGGAAATCCACTTTGCACGAGCCCTGGGGACCACCGTCAATGTGATCTGCTACGCCGAGCTTGACAACATCATTCAAGTGGACAAGGCGCGCAACGTCCTGTGTGACTTCTCCACCTAACATGGATACAGACCAGATAACCGCCGTGCTGGAGAATGACCCAGAGACACGTATTGTCTTTCAAGGGGTGTTCGCCCGAGATGTGTTCCCATTAGACCGTGTGTATCCTGCTGCTTACGTTCTCAACACGGACCCGATGGATCGGCCCGGTGAACATTAGGTGGCCGTGTACTTGACAGAACAGCAGGGCGAATACTTTGACCCGTACGGCCTGCCACCCCTCCATCCCGATTTAACAGACTTCATGGATCAAGGTACAGAGACGTGGTGTTGGAACAGTCAAACGTTGCAAAGCCTGACCAGTAGCGTGTGCGGACAATATTGCTTGTTTTACCTGTGCCATCGATGCCGGGGAAGGACCTTGTCTACCATCGTACAGATGTTTGACGAGTACCCCAAGGCCGAGGACCGCGATGTACTCGTATATGACTGGGCCGCCCATCATTTCAATGTACAAGCCCCGTTCTGGGCTTAAGTTCTTTCAATGTACACAAGCCCCCTGTTCTGGGCTTAAGTTTACAAGCCCCCCTGTTCTGGGCTTCAGTTCTTTCAATGTACAAGCCCCCTGTTCTGGGCTTCAGTTCTTTCAATGTACAAGCCCCTTGTTCTGGGCTTCAGTTTTCACGTGGTTGTTCTCACGTTGTTGTTGTTACTGAATAAAAAATGAGATCTCACCAAAAACCCTGTCTTGTGTGTTTTCTATATGAGCATAATGCATGAAACTGGCTTTGAACACCGTATTAGCCAATCAGTGGCCTAGAATGGAGCCAAAGGTAACCCATCCATGTCCAGAAAACATTACCCGGGTGTACAAGAACCCGGATGTAGGCGCGGACGTAGACGAAAGCATCCCAGTACCCGGATGTAGGCGCATATGTGTACCTAGTACCCTTTTATCGATCGTCATTGGCTCTTTTTCTCGACCGCTGATTGGTCCAAATGGAACTGCCCATCCTTCCCCGGTTCATTTACAATCCCTTTTTTGGGGGTTCAAGCTCTGTATATCGATGCCGCAACATTGTTGCCGAACCTTGCCGAAAGGGAGACCTTGGACCTTTTGACCTGGATGTGACCTTTGACCTTTTGACCCGACATTCATCCACGCACTGCCGGTGATGCCGCGCACTTCCGGATAACCCCCCCGCGCGCGCGCTACGGCCGGAGAACCCGCGCGCGCGCGCTGGAGGGCCGGGCTGGGAAAAACCCGGAGGTTGAACATCCGGATCCTGCGTGTACGGGAAACATTGGAACTCTTCTGTGTTCGAAGGTAGTTTTAGTAAAACCGTCACAACCCACGTGACCTGCGCAGCAGAATGGAAATGACACCCTAGTCTAACCCCCTCACATAGGCTTCACATGGATACCTCAGTCGATCCCATCGGCTCATTAGGGGCTCACCTACATCCCCAAAAACGCCTATTTTCATACACTTTATCCACTGCGCATGCGCAGAGTGACGATATTTCGACCCCATATCCACCCAGTGGGATGCCCCCTCACCTAGGCTTCACATTGATACCTCATACGACTCCATCGACCCACTAGGGGCTCCCCTAGACCCGAAAACGTCTATTTTCATACCCTTGGTCTACTGCTCATGCACAGAATGCCGATATTTCAACCCCACACCCAGTCCATCAGATGCGCCTTCACGAATGCTTCACATTAATACCTCACTCGACCCCATAGGCCCACTAGTGGCCCCCTTAGCTCCCAAAACGGCTATTTCCATATCCTTGGTCTACCGCGCATGCGCAGAATGACGCTATTTCAACCCCACACCCAGCTCATCGGATGCCCCCTCACATAGGCTTCACATTGATATCTCACTGGACTCCATCGACCCATTAGGGGCTCCCCTAGACCCCAAAACGTCTATTTCCATACCCTTGGTCTACCGCGCATGCGCAGAATGCCCCATCCACCCAAACCGGAAGTGACGTCATACAGAGGTCACGCTTCATTCACCCAGACCGGAAGTGACGTCATACGGCACAGCGCCCCCTCCACGTAGCCTCCACAAAAGAGTTATCTCCCCCGGCAAAACTTACGTGAATTTGCTTGCAAAAAACTACTAATGCTCCGCGGTGTAACCCTTTCCAAGAGTTTGGTTTGGTTTTCGATGAAAAAAATGATAAAGACATTTATGACGACGTTACTAGGAATGACAGAAATCTAAAGAAATGATGTGTTAAACAAGAAAATGCTTATAAAAAATAGTCGAAAAATGAAGAAGAATATGAAGAAAAACAAAATCGATGTTCTCCATGGACACGGTATACAGTATAATTTAAAATTTACCCTGAATAGGCCCAGCGTATCTGATCAGGGTAAACAGGGGGAAATGAGGAGGGAGGGAGGGGTGCTATGCCGTAGAATATCATTACACACCTGAGCATATGGAGAGCTTCAGTATCCCGTAATTATTGTTAGATTAAATCTGTGACTGTTTTGGACAATTTTATGTACCGCTTTTATGCCAGAATTATTTTTCGTTCCCCCAGAGAATGTCTTGAATGGAAAATGAATTTGATATAATTTTAACTATTACATATCCGATTTCGTGGTACTTATTTCGTGGAAAAATATTTGGTATCGCCCGAAGGATCTCCATAGTCATAACCGTCAGCATGATCAATTATGTCAAGTGAAATCTGAGTTTAATTGAGTGCAGCTTTGTTTCATTTGAGTATGAAGTATATGCAGTTGTCCAGTTCCCACAGAGTAATATAGTGAACCACGCCTAACCAGGTAAATTACCCCTATGTCTTTAACATTGGAGGTCGCCGACCACCTCGTTTGACTGGGTCAACGGCTTTCCCTGCTGGATACGAATAGACAAGGAGCGTTGTCACGAATGAAGTAGGTCAACCGGAAGTGAAATAATCAAAACCGACAATAGCCGATATTTCGAGAATGGCAAGTGCTGCAGCCGAACACATTTATCAAGGGACACCTTCGAACAAGGACGAACGTGTCACTGTGACGTCATAGTTGAGTCATCTGAGAGGAGGAAGGCCTATATCTCGGGAATGACGATAATTAAATTATTATTCGCCAATGATTCGCAAGACGTTCATTAGAACGGTTCTCGTTCCCACGAACCCCAAATCAAAAAGATCAACGAAGTCTCCTTTAACTTCGAATGGTCCCGAAATACTCCGAGAGCCGAGTTGGTTCCTGAAGATTTCAGAGCTCTGAGCTCCGAAGAGTCCGGAAACTATGTACAGTAAATATAACAATGGTGCATTTGGTGCTCGGTGTATGAGGATCAGATGTCTTCCTGAGTGGATTGTCTCTACTACATGCCTCATCCCATTCTACCTAACGCATAACCTACTCATAATAGTTTTCATGAACTTCTGATAACACACACTAAGCCTAACCCGAACCCTATCCTAACTCAACCCCTAAATGCTTCTTGCTTTAACACAGAAAATGGGGACATGTCACCTGGAGAGTTATCATAGGCCCCCATTCTCCTCTCCCAACCTTTCACAAGTAAATGAGACAGGAGATATGGGACAGATAAGCCTTTATACCGGAGAGTATTGTTGTTTCTCATGAAACCAAGATCAAATGGGATTCATTTACATACATAGATACTCATTCATACATGTTACACACACAGTTGCTCTTGTAAAGATTAGAATTAAATGGAATTCAGCCTAACGGTATATATAGACCATATATTCTGCATGTCTGTGTACAATTTGTGACAACTGCCTGTCTAAAATGTTCGGGTGTACCAAATTATGTTTTAATACTGCTCTGTGAGGTATTTCGTCATTGATACATGTATGTGTGCTAACACTTCGGATTGCGATAAACAAACTTGAACTTCAACTGTATTTAATTTTGTGCCTTAGGCACCTACGAACATCTTTATTTTTACGGAGGCAATGTATGTTCGGTGTCTAAATATACATCTCGTAGTCATGTTTAAAATATGTAATCAATTTCAGTCGGAAATTCCATGTTGGTTTTCTCCATTCTATTAAACTGCTCGTCCAGTGATTAATGCATGCCAGGTGCCGATATTTGATTTACCGACGTATATCGCGTGGGCTCTACTTCCGTGGTCTGAAGCGGACGCATTTCCCCAAAAGAAATCTTTCTTTATGGTTCACTTGTATTTATGAGAAATCCTTATATTAGCTGTCTTAATGAACACAAATGAGAAATAATTTGAGCGAGACATACGTCCGATATTAATACGGTAGCCGCACGGTGAAAAAACCTAAACCCTGAACAAGACACCTGTCTTGCAATTGTTCAGTATGTCTTTGCTGTTCAGAGTGTCAGGGCGTAAAACGTTCTCTAGAAAAGTTTTACGATTTGATAATCAGAGTACCAGAACTGTGGTCCTGTCGTCCCATTGCTTCATTTTCCGGTATGCCGATCATGGGGAAATTACATTTGACTTCGTTTGGATTTTGCAGTTATAAGCATGTGTTTTACTATTATATATATCAGTATTTGCAGTATGGTCAGTATTTTCTCAAATTTTGTTATTTATTCTGTTAATGAAAAGTTACAATCAAAGCGTGACTGGGATACTCTGAAAAACTCTGCAGAACTAAATTATTTACCACGCGTCGTATTTCCCAGTTTAATGATTGGACAATAATGATTGGATGACAAATACCACGCGTGGTAAATAATTTCCACACGTGGTATTCCCAGTTCTGTCATTGGTAGATATTTTCCACACGTGGTAAACAATTTCCACATGTGGTATTTCCTGGTTGAAAAATTGATCGAAATATCCACACGTTGTAAATACCATTCAAACCATTGGCTGTATTTTCCACGTGCGGAAAACAGAATTACCACGTGTGGAAAACCAAAAGTTCTGACACTGATGGCTCTTCATAGGCCACACATCAGACGAACGTGCACTGTTTTTCATGTATTGTCCATCAGATGTCAAATCTGGATGTTTTCTCCTTTATCACAACTTCCCCACTATCCATGCATACAGTCGACAATTTTTGTATAGGCTTTTGCCATTTTTATTACATATTCTGATTTTCTTCAGGATTTTCTTGTTTTTTCACCTATTTTCTACAAACAGATTAAAGAGTTTAGTTTAGTTTTCGTTAAAAAAAATGATCAACACATTTATGACGACGTTACTAGGGTTGACAGAAATCTAAAGAAATTATGTCTTAAAACAAGAAAATGCTTGTAGAAAATAGTCGAAAACTCGGAAAAACTAAAACAAAATCGATCCCCCTTGGGACACTGTAGGCCCTATCTCCCCACATTGTAGACTTGTCGAAACTGCACGTTTGCTTTGAGGACTATATAGGCCTACTTGTATCAAACGTCAAAATATAACACGATTCACCCAGCTAATCCTGGTGCATAGCGGCCGCAAATTGAATCCAGCAACATATCGCACAGAAAACAGCGGATAATCTTATAATGGAATCAGAAAATTCCAAACCGATCAAGAGATATCCAACAGCGGAAAGATTTTTATTGACAGCGCAACCGGGTCCGTGTAACCTTGCACAATTCAATTTTCGTTTTTTGTTTTTGTGTTCTCAAAATCAAAAATTGAAAATTGACCGTCAATTTTCAATTTTCGTTTTTTGTTTTTGGTTTCTCAAAATCAAAAATTGAAAATTGACCGTCAATTTTCAATTTTCGTTTTTTGTTTTTGTGTTCTGAAAATCAAAAATTGAAATTTGACCGTCAATTTTCAATTTTTGATTCTGGGATTACAAAAACAAAAAACGAAAATTGATATTTGACAGTCAATTTTCAATTTTCGTTTTTCGTTTTGCTTCACGCAAAAATGAAAATAAAATATTGAAAATTGCCTCGACTTGTCCGTTTTTCGTTTTTGGATTTTAACTTTGACGTATCTATGTTAAGTTCTCATGTGGACGGGTTATCATGTCACTTCCGGTACGACGAGTAGAACAGAAAACGCAAATCGTGTCGTATGAGAGGTGTGGAGCGTGAGAGGCATGTGGCCCACCAGGCCATCCTCGGGAGCCAGTGTATTGATCGATTTGTTAGGGTATCTATACATTGCCTTGGTTGCATGGTTGCACACGATAGTTCTGGATAAAAAGAAGATCAAGGGGTATCCTCTAAATCAAACCAATTATTCAACAGGTTCAGCTGGCTCATTACTCCAATCCACTAGCTGGACGGTTTGAGATGTGACATCGCTGGCATAATTTTGATGTCAGGCTGAAATCGACATCGAGAGTCAAGGCAAAAACCGCCGGCTTGGGATACCGACATGCTAATTCAAAATAACCTCGGGGATGAAATGTTCGAGATTGAGGCAACGACTCAAGAACTCACTGGAATCACCAAAAATGTCCAAGTAAACCCTGTGCGGGGATAGCCTATAGTATTGGACCCTTCTACGGAGGGCCAATGATAGGCTGATGCAGCAACAACAACATTTTCCCAGTTATGCGCCAGATTTTGAAATCGAAAACGATGCCGCGCTATGTCATCGGTCAACTGAGACAGTCACGTGGTTGTGTATGAAGATTGGGGTGGCTCCTATAAATAGTGATCCAATGAAAATGCTCGTCTTAGTTTGAAATGGCGGAGTCGAATGACCAATCTCTGAAGGGGAGACAGCTGGAACAGTACACTATCACTGTCTGTTAATATCTTGAATTAATAGAGAGTACTGCAGTCTATGTGCGGGGATTCACGATTTACCTGGACTTGTGAAGATGCACCAGACAGGTCTGGATATGTGGCATCCCGCTGTTCTCAATGGTTATTGGCCTTGAGGCAGTCTATGTGCGGGGATTCACGATTTACCTGGACTTGTGAAGATGCACCAGACAGGTCTGGATATGTGGCATCCCGCTGTTCTCAATGGTTATTGGCCTTGAGGCCTGAGCCAATCAGAACGCAGTCTTAGATTTTCTCATTTCTAAAAATAGATGTTTAGAGCGCTACAGAAGCGAACAGCATTCATGCAGACAACCGCTATTTGCTATTGATTTGAAATATAGCATTTATAAAGATACCAACAAAGATTTAATACCAATAAGAGTAAGTATGCGGCCCGTAAACCACCATTTCAAACAAGCACACAATCGCCACGTTTGATGTCAGACGTCTGAATGCTTCAACGCTTCAGGTCCAATCTTCATTCTCTATTTTTGGGACCTGGATCGTTGGAGCGTTCAGATGCTCGTCAACGTTCAGCGTCAAAAACGCTTCAACGCAAGCGTGGGTGTCAAACGCTTCAACGCATCGACGTGGGAAGTTTCCTTGGGGGTTATGATTAGGCATCTTTATTTTATCGAGCCAATTTCTACGTTCCCACTTCGAACCTGCCTTGATTCATCTGACCCCTTCAGTGTTCAAAATCCGAGGTGTAAATTTCACCTACTAACAACAGAAGAACCAATCAGAGCGTACATCGATTGCGAATGAAGTCACGTTGAGTGACATCATCCTTTATTAGCGGCGTCTTTCCTCCTAATAAGGTGCCCACTAATTAGGTCAGCCAATCAATAACGCTCTTGTGCGACCCATTTCGAATTTCAAATGTTTTCGAGGTCAGTGACGTCTCGTGTCTATTTATAAGTTATTGAACATTGAAGGGGTCCAGATATATCAAGGCAAGTTCGAAGTGGGAACGTAGAAATTGGCTAGATAAAATGAAGATGTGATTAGGGTACCCACGTATTTATTATACTACCCTACTTTAATGAAACTCCCATGTGTATCAACCCCGTTGTTCTCCATATAATGCTTCACACCTGCTGCACGATTGCCTACTCGCTTATGCGCAGTTGGCCCATTATATTCTAGCTCGAATGCCTGGCTCCAGGGATCTATAGTGTAGTGAAACTCCCACATCTTGCCCCCTACTGGTTTTCCATATTATGCTCCACACCTGCCTAAACAATCCGATTTGCGCTTTCCATACTACTCCGCGAACCGAAAGTGACATCATAAGTCTTGCGCGTGCGCATAAAATTGACGGTCAATTTTCAATTTTTGATTTTGAGAACACAAAAACAAAAAACGAAAATTGAATTGTGCAAGGTTACACGGACCCAACCGGATCTTGAAATCATAATTGCTTGCCATCGGCAGCAGGATCAATTTGAGTTATCGCTGTGTGTGCAGTGGTGTTGACTGGCATCAATTTTACTTCGTGGAAAGGAGATTTCACTGACCTTTGAATTTCGGCACAGAGCGAGGGGTTCTCCTACAAGGTCCATTCATGGAATATCACAGTCTGTGTGAAAGGGTTAAATGTCTCCAAGGACCGAGGCAGAACTAACCCTTTCCTAGACTTCAGCCCACAGGAAAACGTATCTTTGTTATTATATCAGATTAATTTGAAATGGAATATTTTGTATTTCCGATTTTGTTTTTCTATATTTGTTTAATAATCGGGAGGCCATGGAATTAAAATATTAAATTGTTTTCCAAAATGAAAATTTCGGAAAGAAACTCTAAAATGTTCCATTCTAAATGACTCTGATTACGTTTCTGTTTCCCTGTGCTTTAGCCGGTGAAGTTGGACGTCAGGTTTCGGATGGGTGGGATTGCCAACACTCCAGTTCAAGTCTGTATTGAATGCTCTGAAATGGGTCGCAAATACCCTTTAAAGAACCTAATTCTTGATGCTTTCGAGCTGCATGTACATGAAGTAAGTTCAGCTTCATGCACTATTTTGACATGTTAACTTGCTAAGGGAATTTCCCCTTTTATTACATAATTACCCTTAGCTCACAGACTTCATCTACCATGCATTTCAACCGAAGTCAGCTTCCCCAAGCATATTAAGTCACATGTCCACATTTAAACGAGCCAATGACATAATCTGTATTTAAATATTTTGACCTGGGAACTCCAGACACCAGAGATGTCAGTTCACTTGTGTTCACGAGACTCAAGGCTGTGAGATACTGCGCGAGATCAAACCAAAGTTGTATGAATTAGCTATTTAATTTCTCACCATACTGGTGCATGCCTCTTCGTTTCTCTTAAGGGCCTAACATATATGAAAGGAATACAATCTGAAATAGTTCACAGGAAAAAAGTATGTTTTCTATTTTGTGATGGGACACCTCGAGCCCTCCGCGCCCGATAATTTCCTCCCAACACAGCTGGAGGTGTATCTTCCTTCAAAGATTGTGACAGTCCCCACTTTGTGACCAATGGCGTCCATCATTTCGGTCAGACCCTGATACACACATAAAACACTTGTTACCGCATGGCTACGTGCAGAAGTTCTACGTATGTTCCATGCGTTCGAATGATGGCAAGAATTTGAGAGATCGCTGTTATAAAAGCAACGTCCTTGTGAATAATGCCACAGAAGCAAATTCCCTGTGAAAAATGCAACATTCGCATCTTTGCTATAAAGAATGTAACAGGACCATCCTAACTATCGAGATGAACGTCGCAAAAGCATATCCACCTGGAAAAAAAACACACTGGAACCTTCTCTACGAAGAATGTTATTGAGTCGTCTTCACTAACAAGAATACAACAGAAGCATCTTCAACACGAAGAATGCTGCAGAGTCTTCTTCACTATAAAGAATGCAACAAACATATTTTCACTCGAAGAATTCCACAAAACCATCTCCACTTGTAAAATTTCCGCAAGAAGCATCTTCACTATATAGGAAGAATGCTGCAAAGGTATTTTCAATATCAAGATTGTCACAGAGGGGTCTTCACCATGAAGAATGTCAAAGAAGCATGGCGCGCTTAAAACTAAAGTGTTGAAACTTACTCGTAAAGTGTTGAAATAACCCTTTAAGTGTGTCCACAGGGATAACACTTAAAGGGTTATTTCAACACTTTACGAGTAAATTTCAACACTTTAGTTGTAAGCGTGCATGCACCTTCAGTATGAAAAATTCCTCAAAGCATATATAATCTGGAGACATCTCAATCTCAAGGCATCTCGATCATGAAGAGTTCCGTATTTTGGTGCAAAATGCCAAGATGAAACTTTGGAAGAAGAGATTCTATAATACACGTTCCGGTACTGAGATGTTGTGAAAGCGGCAGTGGGATTGTAGGCGAATAACTGGTAACATAACGGATATATGTGGACAAATTCCAGGGTGAATAAATCATGAAAAAAATGAAGACTAATTTGACAGTCACAATTACGAACGGATTGTGTGCATGAAATCCGCCACTCATCAACGGGTTGGTTGCCAGGATTACCCAGCTCAGCTTTGGGTGATGTTCACAGATCCTGATAATCATCACACCATGCACTGGTCAGAGAGCATTCCATCATAATTTCAAAGCGTAATGGACAAATGTCTCAGAATGATACGATGGCTCACGTTAAGAAAGTTGAAACGCCTGAAAAGGAAATGCTGCACATCACATATTAATAATGACCAAAATTCAACCTGCTCGTATTCTATCACAGACAACAATGTTGAAGGCGAACATATTTGAGCCCGAGCCAGCCACAGGGGCTCGTTACCGTTGTTAATTGGTTCATTATGTTGATTATAGGGGGGGAAGGTCGGGGTATGGAATGAATGAAGCTCCCCCCCCCCTATAATCAACCTAAGTAACCAAGTAACAACGATAACGAGCCCCTGTGGAGCCAGCCTTCTTTCTCCAAGTTCTTAATTTTTGTTTTTATTTTGGTTTCGAATTACGTCTATTGGAGTGAAATACCTTAGTCATCTGCAAATGTTCCCTTCTGTGAAATATTTTGAAGCACCTGTATGTCAACCTCATGACACCTGGTAAAGACTCCTGACAGCAGTCGAATGCTCTAGCACCGTTATGAAGAACATTAGACAGGTTATTGAACCGTTTACTGTCGAATCTGACATTTCGACTGGTCACTTCCCGATTGGAAAAGGGGGGCTTCCAAACAGTATAGCGATGTAGCGGGTGAGGCAACTAACTGAAAAACCACAACTTCATTGTTTTATTCGCAAACTAGCCTGAATTGACTGCAAGAGTGTCATAACAAGATGTAGCTTTTGCATATTCAGAACAATTAATTGGAACACGGCGCTCTGATAATACGTTCAGCGACGAATCTATATGCAGTCAACATATGATCGCCTGGCAAGCTGTTACCTCTACAGAGTTATGGTAATTGCATCCGTTGCATCACACACTACGGCAGTTCCATATATTCACCCAAAACACAAATAAAATCAATAATATGAACACGTTAGCAGTTAAATCATTGTAATTATTATTCAATAGATTTTCTGAGATATTTTGTTGATGAAACATGGGGTTATTAGAGGATAGTATAAGGTTTGTATTGGCGAAGTAATCTCTACGCTGAGATCGTGTTGAGGACATTCTAACTGCCATCCTCGCGAGCCATTGTATCGATCGATCTGTGAACCCTCTGCGAGGATTTAGGATCCAGGTGCACTTGTGAAGATGTCTAACTGCAGGCAATGTTAGAAGCTTAGACGAAAGTCGTTCAGTTGACATGCTGCAAACGTTTTACAGTATACAGAGAAGTTCGCAAACTCTATTTACTGAAGGGTTCGTCTTTGCATAACCTGTACCAGAAGTGCTCGTTCGACTCTGAAGTTGCCTCCAAAGATTTGACACAAGATTGAAGCTTCTTCACAATAAACTCGCATTTATTCGTTGGTAGACATCACATAGTACAGCAGTCCAAATGGTATACAAACATTTCACTTCTAACAATGAACATGATGCGTTCAAAGGAGACAGGGTCTTCTAGTCTAAAGAAATGCTATCTCCATTCAGTTTATATGCATATACAACTCAATACGTCATTTAATCACGAGAAACCAATCGAGAGGGAATCATGTCCGTTTCAGAAAGGCTCCCATGGTCAAACACAGTTCACCATTTCCATTTGTCAAATCGAATCCGTATACATCAGCTATATTCATTTCAGAGCAAACCCTGCACATGTAGATAAAGTTAATTCAAGTGCAAGTTTCCATTTATACAGGATGCAGGAAACCTGACCCTAATTCAACCTCTGGTTAACATCTCTGAGGTTAATCGGGACTCCTCTCTGCAACGCGTACATGCACATATTAAAATGACAAATTAGCCAAACACGAGATATATATATGATTTTCTATATAATAACCTGATCAAAATATAAATGAGCCTAAAACCTTCATTATCTCATTCGATATTTTACATAGCTCCGTTACCACAAGTTAATTGTTACTTCTCCCAACAACAATTAACTCATATACTATCAATCAATATATAGCAAATATCATATGGTATCATGCAGGAAAAGGGACTTATAATAGAACGGTTACAACTGAAAAATCAAAAATAGATATATCAGATACCAAAGAATAAAAATGAAAAGATCAATTGACATGTTCCAAATGTTATATTAGCAAGACAAACAAAAGCAAAATTATCAAATCATGAATTAATACTAGGTTAAAATAAGCCATTAAAAAGATGGTCAGGGAAATATGATCAGCAGACAACATAACTTGCAGCAAATGACCAGAATCACGTAAGGGCATAGCCCACGATCGTAGGCCGTATTCAACATACGCACCGTTATCAATTAGAGGAAGCATGGCGATATAATTTAAGGATGTAGAACCATCAGCATCTGTCCAAATAGGATGAACCAAAACATTCTGATAATACCAAAAGTAAGGTTGGATAAGCTGGACTCCCGTAGGCACTATCTGTTGTATCTTACGTAATTCAGATAGCGGGAACAATTCTTCAGTGAGGCGACCTAATTCCATGGAGGCATATTGACGCGTATATCGTGAATGAGCCTCGTTAAAAGTACGCATGGTTAATTCCAAGGCACCAAGGATTTGGTTAAACTTCAATAAAAGGTAAAGACGCTGCCATTCCTGCTGTTGCGTCACCTTGACGTAATAAATAAAAGAGTTAACATGTTCAGTAATGTTAACAACAGCTGACGCTAGTTGATTAATCTGATCTCGATTTATGGTAATCTCATCAAAAGCATGGCGTATCCCGGTAGCAAGTTCATTGGAAAAATGGGCAATACCATTAGCAGCAGTTAGCGTAGTTTGAATCAATCGCCGGAGTTGTTCTATATCTTTAGCACTAGCAAAGCCAAACAGGGCGGAACCAATTTCACCTACAAAATCCAATAAACCTCGCCGAACTCTGTTAGGTTTTGGAACATACGAATTAGCACGCTCAGTCTGGTCGACTAGGTGATAGAAACGATAATACCAACTTAAAAGATCGGTATGCGTCACTCGAACGTTAGAGAGAGATTTGTTAACCACACGATGAAGTTCTTGCACACGTGCATAACAATCAGCGGGAAGTTGTGGTGGAGTAATTGTCACAATAATCGCCCATTCAGCCTTAACTAGGTTAACGGGTGTTTGACCGGTAACAAGAACACCATTCTGCAAAGGTGTAATCACAGAACCAAGGGAACAGTGCTGTCAGAAACATGATTAGACCTACATCCACTGATACCGGAAAGTATAAGTGCGACGTTGTTTACGATGGAAAACTGGAGAGGGCAATGTTTGTTGTTTACGCTTGCGCAAATAATAGCCATGAGGGGAGGTGTCCATGTCATTATGATCAGACTCATTACCCTCAGCAATTGGCTCCCCTAATATATCAGCTTCCGTCGTATCATCCACACTCTCCCTATCCATTTCAACGTCAGTCGGCTCTGTCAACTCAGGCAGCTGATTGACAGGCGCATGGTTAGATTGTATTGGAGAGGGGGCGGAGACTGGCAACTGTCCATCAGTCTCTACCACCGGCGTATCTATTTGCTCACGAGGCAAAGGTATAGCTATATGTAACTGATTTTCGGCTCGTTTTAAACTTTGGTGCGTACCCAATTCTGGATTGCGTTTAGGACGTGGCCGGACAGAATCCCATACAATTTGAGGATGAACTACACGAAGTTTGGAAATGTTGACAACTCGAGTTTTACCTGAACGTTGATGGCGGATATGTGCCACAGGACCGTTAACCTTAAAGATTTCGTACTGTGGGTCACAATGAGCAGTAAGCTTAATTCGTTCATCAGCCTTAACAACAACGGAATCTCCCACTTCAAACTTTCCTTCACGAGCACGACGATTAACTTGCTCGCGATGATACATACGAGACTTCACAGTCTCAGCACGTGCTCTATGAAGAGCATTACTCAAATGATTAAGTCGATCACCTAAATCTTGCGATGCGTCTACCGGTAAAGATAACGGTACACGTGATCGTCGTCCGTATGTACGATAGAACGGTGTGTACGACGTTGTAGCGTGGCGTGTATTTCGATAGGCCATCAAAGCGGAACTAAGTTCACTCTCCCAATGTCGTGATTGATTATTGACTAATTTCTGGAGAATGTTCTTAAGAGTTTTATTAAAACGTTCAGTTCGACCATTTGTCTGGGGGTGATAGGGCGTTATCCGTCCATGATCAATGCCCAAGTCATGGAACTTCTCTCTGAGTTCATTAGCATTGAATTCCTTACCCAAATCGGTGATAACAATTTCTGGAATTCCATGCCGAGAGCAATATTCTTCAATAAACTTGCTTTCAACATTTTCAACTGACTTCGCTCGAATAGGATAAGCTTCTGCCCAGGCAGAATAGTGATCCACTATCGTAAGGATGTATACATTTCCCTTCGCTGATCGAACTAATGGACCGATCAGATCCATACCAATAATCTGTCCCGGATAGTTGGGCATAGGCATTTCCGTACTTCGGTCGAGAGCGTACTCGTCGGTTAACCTGACAGGTGGAACAAGTATCTAAGACTTCAGTAATATCTTTTCTCATACCTTGCCAAACAAAAACATCTCTAATCAAACTTATAGTCTTATGGAGACCTTGGTGACCAGCGCGAACATGGGCTTGGTTTATGACCTGATTTCGAAATATTGACGGTAAAATGACTCGAGGATAATCAGCATCCAGGGCGGAAGGACATCTGGTGGAATAAAGAATCCCATTGTGCACCATATGCTCATCCGAAGGAAGAGTAAAAAGATTATCAAACTCTTTCGTTTGCTGGGCATGAAGATCGTCCAAATCAATACCATATACCGATAGCGGTATGTAAGGTAATACACCTTCAGGTACTTGTGGGATGACGTAATCGTCGGTATCAAATGTAGCAATGTCTGGTTGCCTACGAATTCTAGAAAGCATGTCGGCTCGAATATTTTTGCTCCCTTTGATGTATTCGATTGTACAACCGTACTCAGCTATCAAAACTGCCCAGCGTTGAACTTTGGTATTTCTAACTTCGCTAACGAACAGGCTTTTTAAAGGCTTATGGTCCGTGTAAACCACGAAGTCTGCACCATACAGGTATGGTCTCAACTTCCGTAAAGCATAGATTACTGCGTAGCCCTCTTTCTCGATAACAGGCCAATGCAATTGACCATCTTTCAATGTGACTGAGACATACTGAATTACCTTATCGACTCCCTGATCATCTTCTTGAAATAGAATTGCCCCTACTGCATAATTCGATGCATCTGTAAACAACTTGTACGGCTTTTGTAAATTTGGATAGGCCAACACTACATCACTGCATAAGATGCACTTGACCTTATCAAAAGGATCTTCTTGAGATTGGCCCCATTTGAACCTCACATGCTTTCGTGTCAATGACACGAGAGGCTCTACAAGGTTTGCGTAACCAGGGATGCATGCTCTATAATATCCTGACATGCCCAACAGAGAACGTATCTCATTGACAGACTCAGGGGCGGGCATATCACGAATAGCTTGGACTTTTTCATCTTGCGGGGAGATACCATGCTGAGATATATGATACCCTAACAAATCAACAGAATTTGCAGCAAAAACACATTTTTTTCGTTTCAGAAGGTAAGTTGTACTCTAATAACCTTTGTAGGACAAGCTTTAGATAGTGAACATGCTCGACTTCGTTGCGTGAATAAATGACAATATCGTCTACGTAGACAAAAATAAACTTACCTACATAATCATGAAAGATGTCATGCATGGCTCTTTGGAAAATAGCACCCGAATTACAGAACCCAAATGGCATAGAAACCCATTCATATAGACCCTCTGAGCAAATAAATGCAGTTTTTTCAATGTCTCTCGGAGAAACTGGAATTTGCCAATACCCGGACTTAAGGTCAAGTGTCGTAAAAATAGAAGCACCTCCCAAAGAGTCAAAAATGTCTGAAATCAAAGGTAATGGATAACTGTCCTTTCGGGTTATCGCATTCAATTTACGAAAATCTATGCAAAATCTGGTAGTGCCATCTTTCTTGGGCACAAGTGTAATGGGTGACGCCCAAGGGGAAGAGGATGGACGAATCACACCTGCTTGCAGCATCTCCTTTACCTGATCCTTTACGATATGCTGTTTCATCAAAGGTATCCTATAGGCACGTTGTCGGATGGGTGGATGATTTCCTCTTCTATTACATCATCACTTTCCTTGTATCCTGTTGTCTCACGTATACTTTCGGTGACGTTAATCCCTCCTCGTGATCGGGGTGAAATTAGCTGATATACACGTCCAAACCATCTCATTCGACCTAGTGGATAGTCAAGCTGAGCTCGTCCCACATGTAATGCGTCTGAGCCCAAAATGCATTCATGAAACATCTCTGGAACAACAACAACAGGTACTGGTGAAGCATTCAAAAATTTTACTTCAGTTTGGCCTGAAATTTTCAGCAGTGTTTCATTTACAGCGTAGATTGCACCTGTCTTCTTCAATGGACCCTTTCCAGAAAGTTTTTGCCATATATCCTGTCGTAATAGAGAGGTTGATGCGCCTGTATCTATTAAGGCTGTAATTACCTGTCCATCCAATTTTGACTGGGCCGAGAACCTTCCCGGGGTGCTCGGAAACTCAGCCCTCAGGAAACTCAGTTTCCCGGCTGTCGGTGCATTGTGGCTTGATACTGAGAATTAGGCGCATTCATACATTCAGATTGCCGATGTCCGATACATCCACACGCCCAACAGGTAATCCGTCGTCTTACGTTGTCATTTCGTCGTCCCTGCTGCCTCTGGGGTTGCCGTATGGACTGGTTTTGATCACGTTGAAGATTTGACGTCATCTGATCATTTTGCCGTCGTCGTTGTTGCTGTTGTCCCCGTTCCAACTTGTCCATCCGATTGTTAAATTGTCTCTGTTGACTTTCAAAAGCACTATTTGTTTTACGAATCTCCTGTAGACAGAGATCAATAGGTGACTGGGACGCATTAATCTCCATTGGGACGGGCTCATTCAAGTTCATGGTGGACAACAACTCTAGACGGGACGTCTGTTCTTCTATATACGTCATCGCTTGGTCCATATCCTCTGCTCTCCTGTTCAGAATAATTTTGCGTGCTAATGCTTGGTCATCCAGCGATTTAATATAAGCACGCAACACCACACGTTTAGAATCATCATTGGTCGCTGGATACGCTCGGCTGGCCATGTCACGAAATCGTCGGTTATAGGAGTTAACTGGTTCACTCGGTCGCCGACGAACAGTCTCCAATTCACATTTTAACCGCTCGACCTCATTTGCGGATACAAAGGCCGATACCACGTGATCTCGTATCACGTCCCATGTTATCACTGAACGGTTTTTATCCACTAAAAACAGTTCAATGTCACGGTGCAGTCCTCCCACCGTCGTCCATGATGCGATATGTGCTGGACTCCCTTGAATTTGCGGAATAGCTTGTGTAGCTAACTGACATTCATCTAGCCATTCCCGCACATCACTCGGTATAAGTCCGTCACATTTTCGTATTGTTGACACATAGTCCCGTAATTTTTCTCGATGCAACCGTGCTCTCTCACTGGCCGCATTGTCCTCACGCACAGCATTTATTAATGATGTCACACCTTGTGCGATCGCCTGTAATTCTTGGACACGGACCGGTTGCTCTGCCATACTTGATTCCGTCTACTTCAATCTTGATTGTTTTTTTTTTTTTCAAGGTCTCGTCGGGGTCGCCAATGCAAACGTTTTACAGTATACAGAGAAGTTCGCAAACTCTATTTACTGAAGGGTTCGTCTTTGCATAACCTGTACCAGAAGTGCTCGTTCGACTCTGAAGTTGCCTCCAAAGATTTGACACAAGATTGAAGCTTCTTCACAATAAACTCGCATTTATTCGCTGGTAGACATCACATAGTACAGCAGTCCAAATGGTATACAAACATTTCACTTCTAACAATGAACACGATGCGTTCAAAGGAGACAGGGTCTTCTAGTCTAAAGAAATGCTATCTCCATTCAGTTTATATGCATATACAACTCAATACGTCATTTAATCACGAGAAACCAATCGAGAGGGAATCATGTCCGTTTCAGAAAGGCTCCCATGGTCAAACACAGTTCACCATTTCCATTTGTCAAATCGAATCCGTATACATCAGCTATATTCATTTCAGAGCAAACCCTGCACATGTAGATAAAGTTAATTCAAGTGCAAGTTTCCATTTATACAGGATGCAGGAAACCTGACCCTAATTCAACCTCTGGTTAACATCTCTGAGGTTAATCGGGACTCCTCTCTGCAACGCGTACATGTACATATTAAAATGACAAATTAGCCAAACACGAGATATATATATGATTTTCTATATAAGAATCTGATCAAAATATAAATGAGCCTAAAACCTTCATTATCTCATTCGATATTTTACAATGCGTTGTTCGGAGTTTGCATATATATGTATTTGTAGGGAGGACATTCACATTCACACTTGTACATAGCGACTCTTCTTTACTTGTATTTATATTTCCCTCTGCTCTCTCATTGTTATTTATTATCTAATTATTTATTTTAATATCTAGTACTGCAAAAAATCTTAAATTAACGAAGAAATGTACCGTGAAAGTTAAATAAAACATTGAGTTGATGGGCCGCGAAATCCGTGTGGTAAGCGGCCCTTAAACTACAATTTCAATCAATCAAAAACATTCAAGATCATTTTGAGCGTCATTGAAGTATAAGCATTGCTTAAGAGTCCAGTTTTCAGCACCAAGTGAAAACTCTCACATTCCAGGTATCGCACCTTTTTCTTAGGTGTAAAACACAAATAAAATGCCAAACTTCACTTTTTGCCCGGCAAATTGTGTAGTTAGAAGCATGAAAAAAATATCACTTTCGTAGTCGAATCTATGAAGTAGATTTCTCGTCAAATATGCTGTAAAATGTAATGCAAAATACCGAGAAAGATGCCCAAACACTTAGGATATACTTAGCCGAGCAAGGTACACAGCATTTCTTTAATATTTGGTGAGGTAAAATTCTTTGTGGGTACCTTTACAATAATGTTAAGTGCTATACTACGAATTATGTCCCAAAATGAAATAGTGTATCACAACGTATCCCTGGTATATTCCTGTAACACCATATTACAGGCACAGTAGACCATGGTAAAGGCATTGTACATGGTACACAGTGGAACAACATCCCGAATTACCATAGTACTTTGGACCACAGTGATACATTTGTTGTTATCTTATAAACTAGTGTGGATAGCGATTACTGCTCTCAACCAGTAATGATATCCAACAAACCAGAAGGAATGTTCCATTCTAAATGACTCTGATTACGTTTCTGTTTCCCTGTGCTTTAGCCGGTGAAGTTGGACGTCAGGTTTCGGATGGGTGGGATTGCCAACACTCCAGTTCAAGTCTGTATTGAATGCTCTGAAATGGGTCCCAAATACCCTTTAAAGAACCTAATTCTTGATGCTTTCGAGCTGCATGTACATGAAGTAAGTTCAGCTTCATGCACTATTTTGACATGTTAACTTGCTAAGGGAATTTCCCCTTTTATTACATAATTACCCTTAGCTCACAGACTTCATCTACCATGCATTTCAACCGAAGTCAGCTTCCCCAAGCATATTAAGTCACATGTCCACATTTAAACGAGCCAATGACATAATCTGTATTTAAATATTTTGACCTGCGAACTCCAGACACCAGAGATGTCAGTTCACTTGTGTTCACGAGACTCAAGGCTGTGAGATACTGCGCGAGATCAAACCAAAGTTGTGTGAATTAGCTATTTTATTTCTCACCATACTGGTGCATGCCTCTTCGTTTCTCTTAAGAAAAAAACATATTACAAACGACCTAACATATATGAAAGGAATACAATCTGAAATAGTTCACAGGAAAAAAGTATGTTTTCTATTTTGTGATGGGACACCTCGAGCCCTCCGCGCCCGATAATTTCCTCCCAACACTGCTGGAGATGTATCTTCCTTCAAAGATTGTGACAGTCCCCACTTTGTGACCAATGGCTTCCATCATTTCGGTCAGACCCTGATACACACATAAAGCACTTGTTACCGCACGGCTACGTTCAGAAGTTCTACGTATGTGCCATGCGTTCGGATGATGGCAAGAATTTGAGAGATCGCTGTTATAAAAGCAACGTCCTTGTGAATAATGCCACAGAAGCAAATTCCCTGTGAAAAATGCAACATTCGCATCTTTGCTATAAAGAATGTAACAGGACCATCCTAACTATCGAGATGAACGTCGCAAAAGCATATCCACCTGGAAAAAAAACACACTGGAACCTTCTCTACGAAGAATGTTATTGAGTCGTCTTCACTAACAAGAATACAACAGAAGCATCTTCAACACGAAGAATGCTGCAGAGTCTTCTTCACTATAAAGAATGCAACAAACATATTTTCACTCGAAGAATTCCACAAAACTATCTCCACTTGTAAAATTTCCGCAAGAAGCATCTTCACTATATAGGAAGAATGCTGCAAAGGTATTTTCAATATCAAGGTTGTCACAGAAGGGTCTTCACCATGAAGAATGTCAAAGAAGCATGGCACGCTTAAAACTAAAGTGTTGAAACTTACTCGTAAAGTGTTGAAATAACTCTTTAAGTGTGTCCACAGGGACAACACTTAAAGGGTTATTTCAACACTTTACGAGTAAATGTCAACACTTTAGTTGTAAGCGTGCATGCACCTTCAGTATGAAAAATTCCTCAAAGCATATATAATCTGGAGACATCTCAATCTCAAGGCATCTCGATCATGAAGAGTTCCGTATTTTGGTGCAAAATGCCAAGATGAAACTTTGGAAGAAGAGATTCTATAATACACGTTCCGGTACTGAGATGTTGTGAAAGCGGCAGTGGGATTGTAGGCGAATAACTGGTAACATAACGGATATATGTGGACAAATTCCAGGGTGAATAAATCATGAAAAAAATGAAGACTAATTTGACAGTCACAATTACGAACGGATTGTGTGCATGAAATCCGCCACTCATCAACGGATTGGTTGCCAGGATTACCCAGCTCAGCTTTGGGTGATGTTCACCGATCCTGATAATCATCACAGCGTGCACTGGTCGGAGAGCATTCCATCACAATTTCAAAGCGTAATGGACAAATGTCTCAGAATGATACGATGGCTCACGTTAAGAAAGTTGAAACGCCTGAAAAGGAAATGCTGCACATCACATATTAATAATGACCAAAATTCAACCTGCTCGTATTCTATCACAGACAACAATGTTGAAGGCGAACATATTTGAGCCCGAGCCAGCCACAGGGGCTCGTTACCGTTGTTAATTGGTTCATTATGTTGATTATAGGGGGGAAGGTCGGGGTATGGAATGAATGGAGCTCTCCCCCCCCCCCTATAATCAACCTAAGTAACCAAGTAACAACGATAACGAGCCCCTGTGGAGCCAGCCTTCTTTCTCCAAGTTCTTAATATTTGTTTTTATTTTGGTTTCGAATTACGTCTATTGGAGGATAGTATAAGGTTTGTATTGGCGAAGTCTCTACGCTGAGATCGTGTTGAGGACATTCTAACTGCCATCCTCGCGAGCCATTGTATCGATCGATCTGTGAACCCTCTGCGAGGATTTAGGATCCAGGTGCACTTGTGAAGATGTCTAACTGCAGGCAATGTTAGAAGCTTAGACGAAAGTCGTTCAGTTGACATGCGTTGTTCGGAGTTTGCATATATATGTATTTGTAGGGAGGACATTCACATTCACACTTGTACATAGCGACTCTTCTTTACTTGTATTTATATTTCCCTCTGCTCTCTCATTGTTATTTATTATCTAATTATTTATTTTAATATCTAGTACTGCAAAAGATCTTAAATTAACGAAGAAATGTACCGTGAAAGTTAAATAAAACATTGAGTTGATGGGCCGCGAAATCCGTGTGGTAAGCGGCCCTTAAACTACAATTTCAATCAATCAAAAACATTCAAGATCATTTTGAGCGTCATTGAAGTATAAGCATTGCTTAAGAGTCCAGTTTTCAGCACCAAGTGAAAACTCTCACATTCCAGGTATCGCACCTTTTTCTTAGGTGTAAAACACAAATAAAATGCCAAACTTCACTTTTTGCCCGGCAAATTGTGTAGTTAGAAGCATGAAAAAAATATCACTTTCGTAGTCGAATCTATGAAGTAGATTTCTGGTCAAATATGCTGTAAAATGTAATGCAAAATACCGAGAAAGATGCCCAAACACTTAGGATATACTTAGCCGAGCAAGGTACACAGCATTTCTTTAATATTTGGTGAGGTAAAATTCTTTGTGGGTACCTTTACAATAATGTTAAGTGCTATACTACGAATTATGTCCCAAAATGAAATAGTGTATCACAACGTATCCCTGGTATATTCCTGTAACACCATATTACAGGCACAGTAGACCATGGTAAAGACATTGTACATGGTACACTGTGGAACAACATCCCGAATTACCATAGTACTTTGGACCACTGTGATACATTTGTTGTTATCTTATAAACTAGTGTGGATAGCGATTTCTGCTCTCAACCAGTAATGATATCCAACAAACCAGAAGGAATTTCCAAATAAAATATGCAGGCTACTATTCTTTCTCATCTCTTCAGAACCAGTCAAAAACTGAAATATTACAGTTTGGGTGGTTATTATACCCACACACGTTGATTGCTGCCAGAAACGACGCGGAGTAAAGCAAGCGCGTGATAATCATATTTGTATAACCAGAATCGCAAAGGACTGAGACTGCATAGTTAAGAGGATGATGTCTTAAATACAACATATAATGTTGTGTATCCTGGAGATAAACTCGGACAAGTATCCATCTAGTCGCGATGCCTTAGCATAATCTGCATGTATCCCTTAGCTAAAGCATTCAGACAATTATTACCTATGCAATATTTTGAGGTATGGACAGTTCGAGTTGTATCGGTTGATGCTGTAGCCTTCGGTCTTGCTGAGGCACCCAGTCGAGTCCTGCTGTGGATCGTTCAGATCATCGAAAGAAAGAAACTCCAATGTTTCTTCTCAGTGCATATATGCCGAATATCCCAGAGAGCAATCGATGTGAGTAGGAGTCTTGTAACCCTCAAAACTGCAGCATTTAGGTTTTTACTGCTCGAGTTCTGACCAATGATCACTGGTAACAGATCAGTCCCCGTGGCTCTTTGGTATGATGGCCGAGAAGGGACATCGCTGTATTGTGTTATGAATCTGGACCGACACACGAAGGCAGGATGCGAAGTCGCGAAGGCAGGATGCGACGTGGCGAAGCCAGGATGCGAAGAACGAAGGCAGGATGCGAAGCGCGAAGTCAGGATGCGAAGTCGCGAGGCCAGGATGCGAAGCGCGAAGTCAGGATGCGAAATCAAAACATGCAGCGCGAAGTCAGGATGCGAAATCAAAACAATGCGAAGCGCGAAGCCAGGATGCGAAGTGGCGAAGCCAGGATGCGAAGTGGCGAAGCCAGGATGCGAAGCGCGAAGTCAGGATGCGAAATCAAAACAATACAATGCAAAGACTGGAAGCGGAGCGCGAAGTCAGGATGCGAAGTCAGGATGCGAAGCGCGAAGTCAGGATGCGAAGTCAGGATGCGAAATCAAAACAATGCGGAGCGCGAAGTCAGGATGCGAAATCAAAACAATGCGAAGCGCGAGGTCAGGATGCGAAATCAAAACAATGCGGAGCGTGAAGTCAGGATGCGAAATCAAAACAATGCAGAGCGCGAAGTCAGGATGCGAAATCAAAACAATGCGGAGCGCGAAGTCAGGATGCGAAATCAAAACAATGCAGAGCGCGAAGTCAGGATGCGAAATCAAAACATCAGCATTGGGCATGATTCTATCAAAACGAGGCCGGTTTGTAACCCTGATTCGCAATATGCATTGCAGAGGCAATTGAAGATTATTGCTGGTTGTTATTATCACAGCAACGGAAGAAGTAAAATTATTCTAATCTGTACCTTTTGCTTTGCATTACTGATGTTTTATAGAAATTCACAAATGGTAAGTTGAAGATTTTCAGATCTGGCGTTTCGGGAATGATTAAAACCGACCCGAATAATTGTAATTAATACTGAAGGGCTCAAAGCTTTCGTAAGACTCTAATTAGCCTGGTGACTGTTCAGGTTGACATTTTTATTCCAATCTTACAAAATTTCCAGTTAGCCTGGTGTGTGAATGGGCCAGACCATCTAAAAACAATTGAGAATTATTGCTTACCAGATAAATTGCTAAGCAGATCAATGTGGCAGTATTAATAACATTATGCTAACCGACGAAGTGCTAACACTCTCGCAGGACTTAGTCTCGTACATTTCAGGTTGAACAGATCATCCCAAGGCTGGTTAAAATTAATTTCCTGTTTAGCATGATGTTAAAAATGATGTTAAAAATAAAATCCCAAAACATTGCCTCGTTTTTGTGGATTTTTGTTATTCTATCAAGGGATGATTTCCTGTCTAAACTATATTTGTGGGAACTCACAACCAGCAATAATATATCTTGAAACGGGAGCCCAGTTACTCTTATTCAAACATAAATGGGCCAATTCCCATGGCATCCGGCTATCTCCCACGTGGTATTTTTAGTGTGACAGTTTGGCGGCGGAAAATGACACTTGGACTAAATAACATGATATAGCCTACGAACACCCTCCACGTAAATTTTTGTCAAATTTTTATTATTAAATTTGTTAATTAGGGTATGGTGTGATTCCATAATGAGGCTGAGCGATCCATGTCTGATCCTGATTTTGCAGACCCGGTAGGCCTACACCTCGAGGGCTAACGGTAAATTTTGGGTGGCCCTGAAAAGGACCGTTGCGAGAGCGACATGCGATTGAGACCGTTTCCGAGAACCGTTATGATACCATGCGGTATTATCACTCAGTGATAGATGGTTTTGAATTTCGAATAATATTTGAACAAATATATATCGATTTGTATATTTTCAATTCTGGTTTATAACTGTGCAAATTTTAAATGCACACCCAAAGCCTGTTTTATCGAACTATTTGATTTGACTGTTTCTGTGGTGGACACTGACGGGGAATTCTGGAAATGAATTAGAACACGGCCGATTTGTACCATATAGAATAGACAAGAATATCTCTTTATTTATGCTTATATTCCAAAGGGTTGACGTAAACAGAGAAACAATAAATTGACAATGTTTGGCGGCCTCGACCTTGACAATCTCGACGTCGGACTCCAAACTATATGCATCGTCGGATGAATGATGTAACTAGTTTATTGAACAGAAAAATCGTTTGGCTTGTATCTGGATCTAGTTTCATTAAATTTTAATGTACATTTATTGAGATATCTACTTCTAAGTCGCTTGACTTCGGTCTCGGAGCGTCGATTCCAAAGATGAGGAGGAAAAAAAAGAATAAAAATAAAAAAATATGGGGCGGCCGAATATTTCGGGGCGGGCGGTAATGCTAAACAGGAAACTTTTTTAACCAGCCTAATGTTCGCGAATTACGATATTGCCTTGTACGTAGACTTTTGGCATGGAGTGACGAGCATACGAGTTTTAGACAATAGACCCAAACTAACAGCTAATTATCTTACTGCTTGTTAATAGTCTATCTGTTTCCGTGTGTATATATTTATTAGCACATAATAAGGATGTATGGAAATATTGATCCTTGATTTCACATTTTATATCATCAATCTTAAATTTGTACAAACCACCACCTTAGAATTGGCCCGGATCGTTTCGGACATAGGACTAAGTAGCAGTGTTGTGTCAGAGATATATTTTTAAAAAAAATTAATTTAAATTGCTTTTATAATTTTAAAATTTAAATTTTTTTCAATTTTAAAATTTCTAAAAAAAATTTAGAATCACTAAATTATCATATAGCTTACTATAATACTCATACGTGGCCATATTTTAAAGCGAGAGCCCGTGTTTGTCAAGCATGGAAAATTACACTATATACACTATATATAAAGACCAATTTACCTGGTAAGCAATAATTCTCAATTATTCCTAGATGGTATGGCCCATTCACACACCAGGCTAACTGGAAATTTTGCAAGATTGGAATAAAAATGTCAACCTGAACAGTCACCAGGCTAACTTAGTCTTACGAAAGCTTTGAGCGCTTCAGTATTAATTATCAATTATTCGGGTCGGTTTTAATCATTCCCGAAACGCCAGATCTGAAAATATTCAAAATACCATGCAAAGCAAATTTACACATCAGAATAATTTTACTTCCTCCGTTGCTGTGATAACAACAACCAGCAATAATCTTCAATTGCCCCTACAATGCATATTAGGAATCAGGGCTACAAACCGGCCTCGTTTTGATAGGATCATGCGCAATGCTGATGTTTTGATTTCGCATCCAGACTTCGCGCTCTGCTTTGATTTCGCATCCTGACTTCGCGCTTCGCATCCTGACTTCGCATCCTGACTTCGCGCTCCGCTTCCAGTCTTTGCATTGTATTGTTTTGATTTCGCATCCTGACTTCGCGCTTCGCATCCTGGGACTTCGCATCCTGGCTTCGCCATTTCGCATCCTGGCTTCGCGCTTCGCATTGCTTTGATTTCGCATCCTGACTTCGCGCTGTATGTTTTGATTTCGCATCCTGGCTTCGCGCTTCGCATCCTGGCCTCGCGACTTCGCATCCTGCCTTCGCGACTTCGCATCCTGACTTCGCGCTTCGCATCCTGACTTCGCATCCTGACTTCGCGCTTCGCATCGTGGCTTCGCACTTCGCATCCTGCCTTCGCATCCTGACTTCGCGCTTCGCATCCTGCCTTCGTTCTTCGCATCCTGGCTTGGCGACTTCGCATCCTGTCTTCGAGACTTCGCATCCTGCCTTCGTGTGTCGGTCCAGATTCATAACACAATACAGCGATGTCCCTTCTCGGCCATCATACTTTGGTGAAGTGTCCTGGGTTTGTGAAAATGAGATTTTCACTGCAGAACTAGACAATAAGTTGGATGGTTGAAGAGCATATCAGCGTTGGCCCGGAGTCCTCACAAGTAAATAGTTACACTCCATTCTCATCAGATATCACAACGTTGGCTTCTCATCATCCTCAAAAATTACGTCCAATTTCCTCGCCGCAATTTTGCCGACATTTATAGACAATGTTTCCGGCAGAATTGATCGATTTCTATTAAAGAAGAAACCTCTAAACTTCCACTATTTACGCACGCAAGTCAAGTATCGTAAGCACTGGGGAACTATGGACTTGGACATTGAGGGTTTAACCGCCTAATGGACGTAATCCGCCATAATCTCCCAGGGAATTCTTGGTGATAATCAAATGCTGAGATATTCACGTGACAGACATCTGGTAATTCGAACGCACCCAACTGATTGCGGATGGTCAGATGAGCGGTGATATCGTTTTTCAGATAACGGAAGCGTCGATCCGCCCGCAAACCTGAGGCGGTTGATATCCAAGTCTAGTCGCGTCCTGAGAAGAAGTCTTGCGACTCCAAACGAGGCCCTCGATGGTCCGCTTAATTACAATACAGAGGGAAATCTTGTTACGAGAGATAAATTTACTAGCAGAATTGTGTCTCCTGCTGTTTGTCCATATGCATACACGTGTAAGCCTGGATGACTGGTATAGTGAGTTTTCATACTATTGATTGATTAGGGCAGTTATTATAGAAAAGCAGAGCAGCTCGTGACACAAAAAGTAAGGAATATCGATTAATTTGAATGGGGTTGTCCGCAGGTTAGTACTACTATTGGCTTTGAATGGCGTTTCCAATTTCATGAAAAAAATCCATATGTTAGGCTTCAGCTGAAAACTGATACACGTACCGCTCTTATTAACGTAACAGAATTTGCTCGTCGAGTGCACATAGAAGGCACCACGTTTGCTTTACATTCACACATCAAGTCTACTTGAAACGGGCCACCCTCACACATATTAAAAGAACGACGAACGAGCTCTGTTTTTACCTCCGTCGATCAGACGGAGGTCTAGGAGAGCAACGTGAAATCTCCCGCCAAATAACTGTCATATGGGGAACCCACGACTCGTGTGATTTCCAATAGGGATTGCAATGGTTCCCGACGAAATTTTGAAAAGTTTCTGGACACAAATGAATGCTTACGTCACAAAAGGTGTGCATCCTTTGTAGCGCTTCCACCGGGTCTCTTTATTCGAGGGTACTAAATTCGCGCGTGTACATGTACTTATAGCTTCGCGCTGGTACAGATGGCCGGTATGCGAGGTAAAGACAAACCGAGTGGCAGCTGCCAGCCAACATTCAAGAGGAGCCCGTTCAAGAGGAGACCCAATATTCACGAGGGGACCCGGTTGTGACGTAGCCGCGTACTGCGCAATAATGCGCACATTATGTACTCCAGCGTAGGATATATGCAGGGAGTTCGTCCTATCGTGAGGCGTGTTTAGCTGTCACCTTCAGCTGTGTCTGTTTCTGTTTAACGGGCTATGGCAACAGTACTGGCCAGCGTATATTCACATGATTCACGAGCAGGCACATTCACCAGCAGGGCCGTATTCACCAGCGGGGCTGGGAAGATCTCCACGATTGTGGCAGTATTAATCCAAATCCAAAATTTTGTAGGTCCAATCATGGAGCCTACTATGCTCCATGGTCCATGCAATAAAGGTATTTCTGATGTTTTAACAGCATCGCCCGTCAGTTTAAGTAGGTTATACATGAGAGTGAACAAGCATATTATAGGATGAAATTACATACGTATATAGGTGGCACAAATAACTGATTTTAGACTAAAAAAAATAACCAACTTTACAAATGATGAAAGCTAGTGTTTGTAGACCATATCGTACACATAACATGTCTTGCCGGTATCATTGAAAACTGTAGACCGCTTCTCTCTTGCAGGAAACAAGCCTATGTTTATGTATACTTTTGTCTTTTTGAATTTGGTGCTAATACTGTTATATGGAAATGGAACAGGTCTTTGGATTATGGACGCGGATATTCTCTAATGGACGACGGCTGGATTATGAATGACGGACTAGACGCTTGTAATTAGCCTAACTCTTACCTTAATTTTTTCTATATTTAGGAAAATTGGTCATAATTCAAAATATAAGTACCGGTAGCCATTAAATAATTACTATATTAAGAAGAAAAAGTCTGCATTGGTCATCAGCATTCAATGGGAAACGTACAGAAACTTTTTTGAAGATTGGAGCGGGAACATGTTGTTTCTCTAAACGTAAAAATGTCTTGAAATAAACAAATATTCTGAAATTTGTACATGTGTTATGCAGATTGTTGGGCTATAGATTCAGTTAAAAAGATTTCTAACTGTCAAATTTCAATTTTGACAAAAAATAATCTTAAATGATGTTCACAAAGGCTTTAATAATTTCACATGTTCCAGCTATACAGTTCCGCAAATAATTTATTGATCATATCATATCTTACCATATTTCAGATCTAGTTAATCAGAAATAACATTCTGTCTACCCGGATATTTTGAGAAAAAAAAAACAGTTCTGGTCCTAAGTTATGTTTTCACAATTAAGATGCTGCGAATTGACAATGTTCACAACGTGTTTGAAAATTTCGTTCAGATGTTGATTGCACAGTAATAGCATTAAAACAGCCGGACTTAAAAAAAAATCAGTAATAACATTTTTCCAAAACATGACAGGCTAAATAATAGCCCTTGGTCGTAAGATTACGGCTATAATAAGGAAAGTCGAAATGCAATTTATGATTGGAAAAAATGGTTGATTATAGGCCGGTTTGGGGGGGGGGGGGCGGAGGAGCAATATGTTCCTCTATACCAAACTTTCTGTCCTATTTCCGAAACGCCAAATACTTGAAAGCCGACACTCCATGACTTTGTAGCATACAATATTGGAGTCATTTTGATCCTATTTGCATGACCCTCCGAGCTTCTGATTATGGGTAAATTTAAAATGGCGACCGTATCTAACAGTCTAACAGGAAAGTGATGTTTTCGTCATTTTGTTCAAAATTTCTGCTTTTCTGTGAGGAAAAGTGGACAAAAACTATTTTATTTCACATCAGACTATTACTTACTAATTTATCTTGCCGCTATTGCCGAGAAATGGCAAAGGTAAAATACATCGGAAAATGTGACCGGAAAATCGACCAAAAAATTATTATCTTTTTTAAAATGACGTCACTGGGACGTCATCACATTGGCTATCTTGGATATTTTTACCTTTCTGATAGAGCTTGACCCAAGGGTATATAGTGTGGTAAGTTTCAGCCCCTAGCTCAAGGGATAAGGAAAATATTTAAGGCGGAGAGAAGCAGGTCCCCAAATCCCCAGGCCAGATAGTGTTAATAGGCCATTTGCCCGTTCTGCTATCTTCACAGAGCAATCCGGGTGTATTCATTGCGTAGCGGATATGCACAAAATGTACATGGGACTGTTTCACACCCTTTTCCAAATTTCGAACTAAATATAATATATAGTTCTCCTTGCACTCCGTTCAATTTATAGTACGAACACACTGCAAAATATACTTTTTATTCGCCCTTTATTATAACTCTGTGCCTTTTGACAACATACCCGATATTTAATCGGAATTGTACGAGTACTTTGCAGTACCCATACCCCCACGAGAGCGTTTGGAATACGTATGTTTCAACGAACTGGAATGCAAATTGAATTTATCTAAAATTTTAATGTATGCGATTCATGTGAATATAGTTTCATCACATGAAATAAGAAGTCCTACATTATATGACATTGTCATCGGTCATATATTTGAAAGAAAAGTTATTCCCTTCCCATAGTGAATATATATTTTTCCCTTGAGTATAAATAAAATGTATATGAAGGTCATTCAAAATGGTTATTAATCCACGAAAAAGATGTTGAATAGCGCGATCAGGGAAATTTTTGTATCATTTCAGTATACAATTCAAGGTAAACATTCACGAGGGGGACCTATCCACTATATCCCCTCAATATATGATGAACATTCACCAGAGGCCCATCCCCTATCCCCTCAATATAGCTGTAAGTTGAACATTCACCAGGAAGACCTTCCTCTATGCCTTTAATACATGTATACCTAGAAGATGAACATTCACCAGGCAGACCGTTATCCATCACCTAAATTTACCCATAAGGTGAACATTCACCAGGAGGACCGTTATCCATCACCTAAATTTACCCATAAGGTGAACATTCACCAGGAAGACCGTTATCCATCACCTAAATTTACCCATAAGGTGAACATTCACCAGGAGGACCGTTATCCATCACCTAAATTTACCTATAAGGTGAACATTCACCAGGAGGACCGTTATCCATCACCTAAATTTACCCATAAGGTGAACATTCACTAGGAGGACCGTTATCCATCACCTAAATTTACCCATAAGGTGAACATTCACCAGGAGGACCGTTATCCATCACCTAAATTTACCTATAAGGTGAACATTCACCTGGAGGTCCGTTATCCATCCTCGTAATTTACCTATAAGATAAACATTCAACAGGAGGACCGTTATCCATCATCGTAATTTACCTATAAGATGAACATTCAACAGGAGGACCGTTATCCATCATCGTAATTTACCTATAAGGTGAACATTCAACAGGAGGACCGTTCACTGTTACTTCAATAAACATATAAAGTGAACATTCACCAGGAGGACCGTTCCCTTTCACTTCGATATACCTGTTATCTATTACCTGAAGATACCTATAAAGTGATCATTCACCAATAAGACCATTCTCTATCACTTCAATATGCTCGTAACGTGAACGTTCAACAGCAGGACCGTTCTCTCTAACTTCAATATACCGGCCTATAATGTGAACATTCAACAGGAGGACCGTTCACTATTACTTCAGCAAACATATAAAGTGAGCATTCACCTTGGCGTGCGATTTTATATATCTTCATTGTGCAGCTAAAGCGAACATTCAACAGGAGGACCGTCATCCATCATCGTAATTTACATATAAGATGAACATTCAACAGGACGACCGTTGTCCTTCACCTTACAGGTGAACATTCAACAGGAAGACTGTTGTCCATCACCTTACAGGTGAACATTCAACAGGAGGACCGTTATTCATCACCTTACAGGTGAACATTCAACAGGAGGACCGTTATCTCTCACTGTGCCTTCTGATCTTCTGGTACAATAAACACAAAGTCAGTTCTGATTAAAGTCAATAGTTCTTGTATTTATTATTTATCGTTCAGCACAGATATCATTGGATTGGCACAGGTGGTAATGTTAACTGCTCTTCGATAACATGATGACTTGACATTATGCGATGGTAGGACATGATTGACTGAAAATATGAAACAAACAACATAATCAAATATACAATCCACTGGTTGATGGGAGACAACTCTTACATTACAAACCGCATCCCGCTGATAAAGGGACAAAACTCTGCATGGCAAACTTCGCTATAAGCTTACACAACACTAACCTAATTGCTTGGCTCAAATTACCGTATCTTCTCATAAAACTCATGCATTACAACGTAGAACGATATTACTCCGACTAGAAATCAACTAGAATATTTTCACGTTATCGTTATAGGGCATTTTACTTTTAACACGGCTTGAATATATATCACCCACGTGGAGTTTACAACAACAACGCCGTCGAAGAGTTAGTTCGCCCAAACTATCACAAACAATGGATTTCACAGCTTATAAAGCTCGTATTAAAAATTACACATATTCACCGTTTTATGGGCCTCAAGTTACACAAGTCGAAATGTAGCGGATGTTACTCAGGCCGTGGTTAACGTTCTGACTTCTACAACAGTTTATCCGCTCTCAGTATGATTGTGCCAACTGATCAAAAAGCATAACCGCGCCAGGGAATGGCAAACACGGACTACGCGTAAGTAATACAACCGTACAAAGTTTAACCAACAACTTCAATAAAAAACTAACATCAAAATATGAAAGAACGAAGTTTGGCCGTAACATCCCGGCCCCCTAATTGGGGATGAAGACACAATTACAACCTACATTCCTACGGGCAAACTTCTTAACTACTGACCCTAACAAATGTCTAGTAATCTGCCTCGAGAACCTGGCAGAGTTTGTCAACAGGTCGCTTGAGCTCTCCAGATTTTGTCTTCAGTCGGACAACTCGGACATGTCCATTACAGTCAGGGTAAGTTTCCAGAATTCTGCCCAATGCCCAGGAGTTTCTAGGGGTGTTGTCGGCGATGAGAACAATGTCACCTACGGCAAGGTTCTTCTTAGGTTTGTTCCACTTTTGGCGCTCTTGGAGCAGTGGCAAATACTCTTTTGTCCACCGCTTCCAGAAAATGTCTGCGAGGTACTGTATCTGGAGCCAACGTCGCTTTGCGTAGACGTCCCTTTTGTCGAATATCCCGGGTGGGAAAGTTTCTCCTGAGCGCAGCAGTAACAGGTGATTGGGAGTAAGAGCGTCCAGGTCGTTGGGATTGTTTGATTGAGCTGTTATAGGGCGTCCATTCAGAATAGCTTCTACTTCACAGAGGAGCGTCTGCAAGTTCTCATCGTCGAAACGGGCGACTTGTTCATGAAATAATGCTCGAAGAACCTTCCTGACAGATCGTATGAGTCTTTCCCAGACTCCCCCAAAGTGGGATCCAGCAGGAGGATTAAAGATCCAAGTTATGCCCTTTTGTAGTAGAGTGCTGTGGATTTTGCTATGGTTCAACCTGTTGATCATCTCTTTTAGCTCTCTCTCGCTAGCCACAAAGTTAGTCCCATTGTCGGACCGGATTTGTTTGGTGGGGCCACGTCTGGCAACGAATCTACGTATCGCACTGATACACGAGTCAGTGTCCAAGCTGAAGGCCAGTTCCAGATGCACTGCCCTAGTAGTCATACATGTAAAGATTGCTCCATAGCGCTTGACTGTGCTTCGGCCGCGCCTGACCTCGATCGGTCCGAAGTAGTCTAGTCCACACCGAGTGAACGGTGGGTCATCAGGGTATAGACGCTCCTTTGGCAAATCTGCCATCATTTGTTCACCTTTCCGAGCCTGTAGCTTCCGGCATAGACAACACTTCGACACTAAGGTCTTGATTGCAGATGCAGCTCCAATAATCCAGTATCTCTCCCTTAGTAGGGCCAAAGTTGAGTTCTTTCCAAGGTGACCAACCTCTCGGTGTGCATCTTGCATGAGTAACTGTGACACAGGAGATTTCTTCGGGAGAAGAATCGGATGTTTTGCAGCCTGAGGAATAAAGGCATGTCTGAGGCGACCTCCCACACGCAAGACTTGGTTTTCTAAGATAGGATCCAACTTATAAACAGAGCTGCTTTTCTGTATCTGACTGCGTCCCTTGGATCCAAGTGCTTTCAGTTCTTCCTGAAAATGTCTGCCTTGAACGTACTTAACCAGTGATATTTCTGCAGTATCCATCATGTCTGTTGTTATCTGTGTGGATAGCACTTTGTTCGTGCCGTCTTTGACACGTTTCCGCTTGAGACTCGCCATTTCTTCTTCAATAGTCAGTCCACTTGGTAAGACTCCATCCTTTGCCATGTCTACTAGTCCTGCTCTTTTGGCCACAAATGACTTAAGATTTTCCTTGGCCAGCAAAAGCCACGCAACAGTCTTTTTCAGTTTCTTCCAATCGGAGAAGTGCTGCAGAAGTTTGTCCATTGTCTTGGCCGAGTCATCTATCAGTGTTATACACGTCTGCTGCTTAACTTCCATTTCAGCATCCAGTGTTAATTGCGGAATGTCAGTCTTGGGCCAGTCCTCTTCGGGCAACCAAAGAAACTTGGGTCCTCTTATCCAGTCATTTGTTTGCAGAAACTTCTTCA
>JAVTVY010001720.1:0-33670 GCA_036873755.1 Hanleya hanleyi | reverse complement strand
ATACAGTGATACTCTTATGTACAAGTATTTGTACAGTGATACTCTTATGTACAAGTACTGGTACAGTGGTACTCGTCTGTACAAGTACTGGCACAGTGATACTCTTACGTACAAGTACTGGTACAGTGATACTCTTATGTACAAGTACTGGTACAGTGATACACTTATGTACAAGTACTGGCACAGTGATACTCTTATGTACAAGTACTGGTACAGTGATACACTTATGTACAAGTACTGGTACAGTGATACTCTTATGTACAAGTACTGGTACAGTGATACTCTTATGTACAAGTACTGGTACAGTGATTTGTACAAGTACTGGTACAGTGATACTCTTATGTACAAGTATTGGCACAGTGATACTCTTATGTACAAGTACAGGTACAGTGACACTCTTATGTACAAGTACTGGTACAGTGATACTCTTATGTACAAGCATTGAGTGATACTCTTATGTACAAGTACAGGTACAGTGACACTCTTATGTACAAGTACTGGTACAGTGATACTCTTATGTACAAGTACAGGTACAGTGACACTCTTATGTACAAGTATTGGTACAGTGATACTCGTATGTACAAGTACTGGTACAGTGATACTCTTATGTACAAGTACAGGTACAGTGATACTCTTATGTACAAGTACTGGTACAGTGATACTCGTATGCACAAGTACTGGTATAGTGTACTATTATGTACAAGTAATGGTACAGTGATACTCTTATGTACAAGTACTGGTACAGTGATACTCGTATGCACAAGTACTGGTATAGTGTACTATTATGTACAAGTAATGGTACAGCGATATTCTTATGTACAAGTATTGGTACAGTGATACTCTTATGTACAAGTACAGGTACAGTGACACTCTTATGTACAAGTATTGGTACAGTGATACTCTTATGTACAAGTACTGGTACAGTGATACTCTTATGTACAAGTATTGGTACAGTGATACTCTTATGTAAAGGTACTGGTACAGTGGCCCTCTTATGTACATGTATTGGTACAACAATACTCCTATGTACAAGTATTGGTACAGTGATACTCTTATGTACAAGTACTGGTACAGTGGTACTCTTATGTACAGGTACTGATATAGTGTACTCTTATGTACAAGTAATGGTACAGTGATACTCTTATGTACAGGTACTGGTATAGTGTACTCTTATGTACAAGTACTGGTACAGTGGTACTCTTATGTACAGGTACTGGTATAGTGTACTCTTATGTACAAGTAATGGTACAGTGATATTCTTATGTACAAGTATTGGTACAGTGGTACTTTTATGTACAAGTACTGGTACAGTGATACTCTATGTACAAGTACTGGTATAGTGTACTATTATGTACAAGTAATGGTACAGCGATATTCTTATGTACAAGTATTGGTACAGTGATACTCTTATGTACAAGTATTGGTACAGTGGTACTCTTATGTACATGTACTGGTACAGTGATTTGTACAAGTACTGGTACCGTGATACTCTTATGTACAAGTATTGGTACAGTAGTACTCTTATGTACAAGTACTGGTACAGTGCAGAGTTCGAATTTGGCACCTGTCCGTCAGTCCAAGACTGGTAAAAAATCAAACGGACTGGTGTGAGTGACTGAACAACAAGTCCGTCGGACTGGTAACAAAAAAGCTCTCAGTTCATTGTGTAAACCCGACCGAGTCTAAAAAAAATTTCAGCAAATTTCAACGAAATCACGACCACGGCCGCGTTTTGTGAAAACAACAACAACCATAAAGCGGCGCGAAAACTGCCAGCATACCGTATATTGTGATTGTAATTCATGATCTTTTCAGCGAATAAAGCACCCACTTCCAGGTCGGGAATCGAGAAATCAGCAACATGATTACGCTTCAGTCGACCTGATCATGTTTACCAGGACAATTTTAAACATATTCTCCATCAGCTTTGAAAGAAATCTACTGATTTTTTGGCTTGAAATGGCGTTTGTTGAAGCAGTGTTTCGCGACGACACGTGTCGTCTGTGATTATCTTCACACGCGCTCAAGAAATTCACGAAATGCACAATTATTAATTTCTTATTTAGTAGCAACCATTACAGAGAACAAAATATTCATGATGACAAATGTTCGCAGGTCATCTTTTATTTAATATTAACGGACTAGTAAAAATATTTGCGGACTGGTTACATTTTTGGCTCACCAGTCCGGTGGACTGGTTCAAATTTTTCTTAAATTCGAACAATGCAGTGATACACTTATGTACAAGTCCTGGTACTGTGATACTCTTATGTACAAGTACTGGTACAGTGGTACTCTTATGTACAAGTACTGGTACAGAGATACTCTTATGTACAAGTATTGGTACAGTGATACTCGTATGTACAAGTACTGGTACAGTGGTACTCTTATGTACAAGTACTTATCCTGAATGTATCAGGTGTAGGTCATGAGCCTGTGAGCTCCTGCTAAACTGGCAATAAGTGTGTCCAGAACTGTTGAAATTGTACCTAGTATCAAGTATCAAGTATCACAGCTATCAAGTCTAGACACAGTATGCCTGTAAAATTTGTTACTTGTGACAAATCAGAGAATGATAACTGACAGAAACTGTGTGGTTGTTGGAAACTGGACCCACGTTAATATCCAATATGGAGGACTCAATCTACATTGTTGAACAACAACAACAGCAGGAGCAGATTTCCAGTGTGGCAAACTCAACAAGTGTAGTTGTGTGTGATCAGGAGGATCTTAATATGACTGAAACTACATATGAGGAGAAACTAGGGTCTAGCAAAGCTGATTCCACCTATGTTCTACATGGCCAGCAGTGTGATCTAAAGATGACTGATTCTACTTACACTTTACAACAACAACAACATCAGCATCAGCAATGCTTACCTGCCCAGTGGCTTACCTATCCAACACTGCCTTCCTTTTCTGGTTTTCTCCCAGAAGATCTTCCTCTCATACATCAAATTAGTGCAGTGCCAAAGAACTCAACAGGAAGATACACGAGCAGTGCTTCAATTCAGCTTCAATCAAATGTGAACAAAGAGGAGTCCACTGATCACAGAATGAATAGTGGGATTATCACTTCAACCCCCCTGCCAGTCCAGTTCAATCAGAGGATAGACCAGTCACTGATTTCTTCATACTTGAGGTCTTCCTGTGATTACAGTACAGTGCACACTGTGTCTAACTTTCCAGGAGTCTCACAGTGTTCATGCCAGGAATGCTGTGTCAGTCTCAAAAAGACTATTGAGGAACTGAAGTCTAAATTACACCATGTGCAGACAGCATTGTCTGATCTTCAGGAGGAAAATGCAGAACTTCATTCTGAACTATTCAAGGCTCAGCAGGCAAAAGCGCAACTACTAAAAACAACTGAAACACAAACAGCTCCCATACTGAAAAAGAGAACATGCACAGTAGGCATCCAATCAAATTCACAGGGAGCCAAGTTACCAACCGAAGTAAGTGAAGTTAATAGGAACAATCTGCCCAGTATAAACTCTGTCTCTCTGCAGAGTGCAACTCATGAGTGCAACAATGATAGAAGTCAAACAAGTGTCAAGAACTACATCAACTGGGAGGATCTAATGGGTACTGAAGTGTTTGAAAGGCAGCAAATCCCTACTTTGATTGGAGGAACTGTGTCGAATCAAATCGAACCTACAGGTCATGCCAGCTCAACACTGATACTTGGTGACTCTATCACTAAAGGAGTGAACCCACGTGGTTTGAACAGAAACACAAAGGTACAGATGAGAAGAGGTGCTACAGTACGAGATTTGGATGAAATGTTACAGAACAGACCTGGACTGTTGCAAGACATTGATACAGTGATCCTACAAGTTGGGACGAATGATATCAGTCGTCCCTATGACGAAACTGTAGCTGACTACAGGGCACTGATTGACACCATCTCATGCCAGCCAAACACAATGAAGATAGTGGTTTCTGCAATTACCCCACGAATGGACTCTGGCGTCAGAGGTATGCGTGTCCATGGGCTAAATCTCAAACTAGAACAGTTGGCTACTGACAAGAACTGCTCCTTTGTCTGGCATGAAAATTTCTTCTGGGATGGTCGAGTGGTGAACAGAGAAATGTTAACAAGAGATGGGCTTCACCTGAGTGACAAGGGGACAAGTAGACTCCTATTCAATCTGAACGCCGAGCATCCTATCCTGAAGGAGAAACATTATTCCAGTGCCATCCGCTCCCCATCGCCTAGTGCTGATCATTATGATTTCTGTGGATACTGTGGGGAACCAAGTCATACAGATGTAAGGTGTAGTCATGGTAAACCAGTGCGGTGCTGGGGGTGTAAGTGTGATGGACACAAAAGCAAGTTTTGCTATTTCTACACACGCCATGCATAGGAAAGTGGCAAGGCAGAGTCAGCCACTGACAAAACTTATGTGATAGATAATTCTGCTGTGATAAACGTGAGCAAAGATGAACTATATTTCAATAAATCTGAACTGCTCCAGTCTTCTTCTAACAATAATTCCAGTGCCAGTTTTGAAGCCAGTGTTTGTTTATCAAATCAGTTTGACTTTCTTAATTCAGTATGTGCCGAATGTAACAATTTAAATGTAACATGCTGTTGCTCTAATCTTTTTTCTGATCAAGAGCATCAAAACACCAAATCTTCCTTGAGTTTACAGAAGTGTGAATGTGATAATACAGTGTGTGATACACCTACTTCCATGTGCTTAGTAAATACATGCAGTACTGATTCTCACATTGATTTTATACCTGAAAGTAATATTTGTCCATCCAATTGTCTAGTTAATTTTGAAAATGTATATACTTCAACTTATTTGACTATATGTGCTGTTTTATTTGTGACAATAGTAACTTTTACTGCTAGAGAAGTTAACAATTTTAATCTTAAAGAACTCGTTACAAAGTCAAATTTTACTAAAAATGTTAAGAATTATGATCACCTTTCTGACAGAGCAAGCTTGGATTCTGATAAAGAAATGTTCTTATTAAAACAAAAAGGTCTAAAACTCATGCACTTGAATGTTCAGCATATTCTCCCCAAGTTAGATGAACTCAAATGTACCATTTTCAGTAAAGATTATGATATCCTTGGGTTTACAGAAACCTTTTTAGATGAAAAGTTCTCAGATAAAAATCTAAATGTTAGTGGGTATAGATGTGAAGATTTCAGAAAAGATAGAACTTACAGTTCTGGTGGTGGATTATTAGTTTATGTAGCAAACCACCTTTCTGTGACAAGACGAAAAGACCTGGAAATTTCCAATATTGAAAGCATATGGCTTGAGGTCAGAAACAGTAAGGAAAAACCATTTTTATTATGTTTTGTTTACAGAACGCCAAGTTCCCGTTCCATTTGGTAGGACTATTTTGATGATGAATTACTAAAAGCCTCACTTGAAAACAAAGAAATTATGATACTTGGAGATTTAAATATTGATTACTTGATGCCAAATGAAATTCCCCATAGGTGGTAAAACCTAACTCTAACCTATGACTTGCATCAAATGGTGAAAGAGCCAACACGAGTGACTAGCACCACAGAAAGTTGTCTGGACCATGTTTACACAACTGTGCCTTCAGATGTCATTGAACTGAAAGTTCCCCATTATGCTGTTAGCGACCACTATCCGACATGTGTTACCAAGCATAGCTATGTTAAACAGCGTAAAAATACACACATCAAAATTACATACAGGGACTTCAAGCATTTCGATGAAACAGTTTTTTTACAGGATCTAGCTAATGTACCTTTCCAAACTGTCGAATCAGAGAGTGATCCAAATGCTGCATTATCAACATGGACGGTATTCCTTATTTAATGGAGTCATCGAAAAACATGCACCCTTAAAGACTAGAAATGTGAAAAGGTACAAACAACCGGAGTGGTATTCAGATGAGATAAAGGTAGCTCGTTATAACAGGGACTTTTATCACAGGAAAAAAGATGCTACCCAGTACTGTTTCTGGCGCAATAAAACCAAGTCCCTAATACAAGAAGCTAAATCTAAGCAGGTCAAATCAGCTATTGAAGATAAATCAAGCTCGAAATCTATCTGGAATATGTTGAATAGTTTAAGTGGTAAATCACCTTCTCCCCCATTCCCTACTGTATTAGAAGACAGTCAAACACAAAAGCAGGCTATCAATACGCAACACATTGCAAATATACTCAATGATGTTTTTGCCCAAATAAATAACACAACACAACAGAGGTCAACAGCAGCAGATTTACAAAGTCTCCAAGAATATATCAGTAACCATATGACCAAAGACAAGTCTTTTAATCTTGAATTTATATCACAGACAGATGTTTTCAAGAATTTAATTGCTTTAAATCCCAAGAAATCCACTGGCCTGGATGGAATTGGCCCCAGACTTCTATCCTTAGCTGCTCCATTCATCACACCCTCATTAACATTTATATTCAATCAGTCCATCGGAACGGGGATCTTTCCTGATGAATTCAAACTCGCTCGAATAACCCCTATTCATAAGACTGGATCGCGTGCCTCTCCAAACAATTACAGACCTATTTCTATTTTGCCAACCCTTGCCAAAATACTAGAAAAACATATTGCAAATCAACTTTCTGACTTTCTCAACACCAATAAACTACTTCATGAACTTCAATCCGGCTTCAGGTCCCGACACTCTTGCCAAACTGCTCTGACTAAAATCATCGATGATTGGCTTACAAAGATTGACAGTGGTCAGATCACAGGGGTATTGTACATTGATTTACGAAAAGCTTTTGACCTTGTCAGTCATGATCTGCTTTTGCAAAAACTAGCATGTTACCAACTAAATGAAAATTGCCTTATTTGGTTCAAAAGTTACCTATCCAATAGAAAGCAGAAAGTTTGCTTAGGGAATATTCATTCTGATTTTAAAGAAATAGGGTGTGGTGTTCCTCAAGGGTCGATACTTGGACCTCTGCTTTTCCTAATTTTTATAAACGACCTCCCTCTTCATGTTAAAAAATGTATCATAGATTTGTTTGCAGATGATACAACTGTGTCCACATCTGCTAAAAACTTAGACATTGTTGAAAATGTGTTAAATGAAGAGAGTGATGTTATCCACCAGTGGTGCGAAGATAATGAAATGGCCATTAACCTTGTTAAAACAAAGTGTATGAAGGTAGGGTCTTGTCAAAATTTAGCTAAACGTGGTAGGCCATTAAATGTAGATATAAATGGAACATCTATTGAAAATGTATCTGAGGCTAAGTTACTGGGAGTTATTATAGACGAAAAGCTCTCCTGGCATTCACACATCCGAAGTCAATGCAAAAAAATATCATCCAAGCTTGCTCTGTTAAAAAGAATTAAGAAGTATTTGCCATTGGCTGCACGAGTTCTGTATTATAATGCTTATGTTTTACCACTAATTGATTATTGTTGTTCCATATGGGGCTCTGCTTCCAGAGAGTCACTCGACTGTATCCTACGTCTCCAGAAATATGCAGCAAGAATAATACTAGATGCAAACTATAGTACCCCAAGCCATGAACTTTTCAGGTCATTGAAATGGATGACCATTTATGAAAGGATAAAGTTCCATAAATCAATCTTGATGTTTAAATGTTTGAATGACTTAGCACCTGAATATTTGTCTCAAAATTTCATTTCAACTGCCTCTGTACTTCAAAAACAATTACGTTCTACATCATCAAAAAATCTGATTATACCCAAACCCAGGACCGAATCTTTCAAGCGCTCACTTCAATATTCTGGCGTGACTCTCTGGAACCAGTTGCCCCTAAATATTAAACTGTCAAATAATTTAAATATTTTCAAGAGACGAATGGAAACTTGGATTTTTTCCAATGTATGATTCCGGCATTGCTCATAGAGTGTGTCTCTAATAGTTGTTCACATGACAGAACTGTTCGATCTTATTATTTTGTTTATATTGTAAGTCTGTGTGCATGTTGTGTGTGAGTGTGGACTTCGTCGAGGGTTTCAAGGAAGATTGGTACTTGTACCAAATGATTTCACCTCGTTAAATAAAGTATTATTATTATTATTATTATTACTGGTATAGTGTACTCTTATGTACAAGTAATGGTACAGCGATATTCTTATGCACTGGTACTCTTATGTACAAGTACTGGTACAGTGGCCCTCTTTTGTACATGTACTGGTACAGTGATTTGCACAGTTGGTACAGCGATATTCTTAAGTACAATTATTGGTACAGTGGTACTCTTGTGTACATGTACTGTTACAGTGATTTGTACAAGTACTGGTACAGTGGTACTCGTATGTACAAGTACTGGTACTCTGATGTACAAGTACTGGTATAGTGTACTCTTATGTACAAGTACTGGTACAGCAATATTCTTATGTACTGGTACACTGGTACTCTTATGTAAAGGTACTGGTACAGTGGCCCTCTTATGTACATGTACTGGTACAACAATACTCTTATGTACAAGTATTGGTACAGTGATACTCTTATGTACAAGTGTTGGTACAGTGGTACTCTTATGTACAAGTATTGGTACAGTGATACTCTTATGTACAAGTACTGGTACCAGGGCCTGATCTAGACTTTTAGTTTGGGCACCCTTACCTGGCGCAGAGTGTGATAAGTTATAGTGAAATAGGCCGCGATGTGGGACTGTCGAAGCCCATGGAAGCTGTGGGAGTATTGAATGGTCTAAATACAGCCTGATAACTTAATATTTGGCAATAGTAATTGCATTAATATAGGTTTCAGCCTGTTCAGAGGGAATTTGCTAACAAAAATATTTTTTTTTTTTTTTTTTCTCATTTGGGCGCCCAAATTCATGGCGCCCAAACCCGTTATAACGGGTTCAAAAACGGCCTGGATCAGGCCCTGGGTACAGTGGTACTCTTATGTACAAGTATTGGTACAGTGATACTCTTATGTACAAGTACTGGTACAGTGGTATTCTTATGTACAGGTGCTGGTATAGTGTACTCTTATGTACAAGTAATGGTACAGTGATACTCTTATGTACAGGTACTGGTATAGTGTACTCTTATGTACAAGTACTGGTACAGTGGTGCTCTTATGTACAGGTACTGGTATAGTGTACTCTTATGTACAAGTAATGGTACAGTGATACACTTATGTACAAGTACTGGTACAGTGATACTCTTATGTACAAGTAATGGTACAGTGATACACTTATGTACAAGTACTGGTACAGTGATACTCATATGTACAAGTACTAGTACCGTGATACTCTTATTTCTCACATCACTGCAGCCAAAAGCAATGTGATACACCCATGTGATACAAAACCTGTATCACACCCTTACAGTTTCTAACTATATTTTTTGATATTTTTCAACATTATTTTGATGTGAGAAATAAATTATAACACTCGTGGTCATTTATCTGATTTTTATCACACTCGTTTGATAAAACCCATATGAAACTCGCTAAAGCTCGTTTCATATGGGTTTTATCAAACTTGTGTGATAAAAATCAGATAAATGAGCACTCGTAGTGATAATCTATATGTACAAGTACTGATCAGGGGTTTTTCTAGCCGTTTTTTCATCGTGGTTACCACGACGAAAAACAATATGGATTGAGTTTTGCAGAAAATTTCAAATTGAGTTTTGATAAAAAAAATTGAGTTTTGCGATTTTTGCACGCACAAATTTTTTTTTGAGTTTTCCCACAACATGACCCGCCCGCATCAATATTTTGGCGATAAATAATGCCGCATGTATTTTAATTATCAGTAATTATTGGTCGTAAAAGAAATAAGTAAGCAAATCTAAGTAAAACTAATGAACTGTCACAGCGCGAGTCAGCGCGAAGGCGACTGAAGAGCCGCCATCTTGGTTCACATTCTTGGGGAAAGCCCTATTTCAAAACGAGGCACAGTCCTTTTCTAGCGAGGATTCCCTCGTGTCAAGCACGTGGCAGTAAAGTTTTAACTCCGGCAGTTTTGACGGTCGCGTACCAAAGCCATCGTGGTTTTAATAGTTTATGGATCAGTTGTTTCCTCATCAACCAATTCACTTAACCATCCATTTATCTGATGAAACGCTTTTGAGCGAAGTGGTCGAGCGCTTCACGTCTTCACTCCCGACAACAACGACGACAACACAAACTGTCGACGAATACTCGTAGCTTGAGGACGACGGACATACAAAATTCGTCGCCGTGGACAGAGAATCCCTATCTTCAGTCAGTGTAAAAGAAATAAAAGAAGATTTCAATAAGAGGGGACTCCTGATGTTGAAAATTCGGGTAATAAATTCTGCAGTTATCTTTAATATTGGTCACAAGTAAGAGTTTTTTCCCTTGATTTCTGTTTACACAATGTGTGTGCATTTTAGTTTTACTGTCTACCATAATTATTTACATAATGTTTCAATTAAAGTAAAGCAAACTTAAAATGTCTCTTTAGAGAATAATTATTTCATAAATATTTTTTTCTGGCGATATTTATGAGAGTATTTCAGAGTGTATAAATCTGTAAAACAGGAATGTTGCCAGGTTATATATTCGATCACAATCTTCTCTGTTAACGGTAAAAAATTTAGCTTCAATAATTAATAATTATAGCATCTAGCATGTATGTTTTAGCATGAGGTCATGCTAAACAACCTATTAACTGACAACAGCTGTACTGTGGTTTGGTGTGGTTGTACCGGAGCGCACAAAACATGCATGTAACAAGTGAACGGCGGACTAACTTAGGCCGAAGTTTATCTTGATCGACAATGCAGCAGCAGTTCTGTATGTTGTTGTTGCTCTAAGAAGACACGTCGTGCTAACGTCGCCTTCAATTGTTGGATGATACACGGCAACCTGTCATGGTTTGGGCCAATGAGTTATCTCGTAACACTGAGTTATTTTAGCAATGTTGTTGTAGACTGTGATATAATTCATGTAAATAGAATTGTCAGTATTTGTTGGTCTCTGAAGAAGTGTCGTAAACATATGACCAAACATATGCAGGCCCTAAAATTTGGGGCGAACGATCGTTCAGTTTGCCTTGCGGTTACCCAAAACGAAAGACGCATAACCAAATATTCGTTCGCCCAAACTCTGTGTCACGATGACATAATTTTAATAATAATTTCCTGTTCTAACCTGAAAATATTTCCGATCGAAGCAGGGGCTGTACTTACGAGTGATTCGATGTTAACTACACACACAAGAGCCCCAGTCGAGGGGAGATAATTGAACCCGAAACCCATGTGCGTTTTCATACACTCTCTGATACTTAAGATGATATACAGCCCAGGTGTATATACCGCTGTGTGGGATTATATGAACAGGGTAAAAGTTTCTCAACTTCCTCTCACCTGACTGCGCGTTGTGTCCTGGTTATGGGGCCCTAACCAAGACGCAATTCCATAAGTGTGCGGCCCGGAACATGCGTGATGCCGACAGACGAAAACGAAAGTGAATGACAGAGAAACTTTACGTTCAACTGTTTTAAGATTAAAATGTGTATATGGGAATTTAATTTGAGATAATATTTTAGAAATAGAGGTCACAATTCCAATGATAGAAGTCTACCAGTCACACAAAATTGGACTCTCTACGCAACATGTGGTAATGACGAAAATTGGTCACCGGGAGCGTCCGATATTGAGAGGGGCTAGATTAGGGCCGGCTATGGGAACGAGATTATTATTACATACAAAATCAAAATGTCGGCGTGGATAGCAACAGCAATTTTCATGGAAGGAATTCCAGTCAAAAACCAATGCCTAACCGCAACAAAACTCATTGGCATAACATATCTGCTTAACCTATTCGGATAACCTATAGGTTATGCAGTTCAGAAACGGGGGAACGAACTATGGGTTACCTAGGGTCAATTTCACATAACCTATTTTCAGGTTAAGTAAACTTTTCAAATTTTAGGGCCTGCATATGACCAACCTCAGTTCTGTAATTGGTGCAATGAAAAAGTTGGAAAAATTGAGTTTCATCATTCTTTTGATGAAAAAGGCAAAAATATTGAGTTTTGTAGAATTTCTTGGCGCGCAAAAAAAATTGAGTTTTCAAAATTTTGAAATTGAGTTTATGAACAATTTTGGGCTAGAATAACCCCTGCTGATACAGTGATAATCTTATGTACAAGTACTGGTACAGTGATACTCTTACGTACAAGTACAGGTACAATGATACACTTATGTACATGTACTGGTACAGTGATACACTTATGTACAAGTACTGATACAGTGATACTCTTATGTACAAGTACAGGTACAGTGAAACACTTAGGTACAAGTACTGGTACAGTGATACTCTTATGTACAAGTACTGGTACAGTGATACTCTTATGTACAAGTACAGGTACAGTGATACACTTATGTACAAGTATTGGTACAGTGATACTCTTATGTACAAGTACAGGTACAGTGATACACTTATGTACAAGTACTGGTACAGTGATACACTTATGTACAAGTACTGATACAGTGATACTCTTATGTACAAGTACAGGTACAGTGATACACTTAAGTACAAGTACTGGTACAGTGATACTCTTATGTACAAGTACTGGTACAGTGATACTCTTATGTACATGTACTGATACAGTGATACTCTTATGTACAAGTACAGGTACAGTGATACACTTATGTACAAGTATTGGTACAGTGATACTCTTATGTACAAGTACTGGTACAGTGATACACTTATGTACAAGTACTGGTACAGTGATACTCTTATGTACAAGTACTGGTACAGTGATACTCTTATGTACAAGTACTGGGACAGTGGTACTCTTATGTACATGTACTGGTACAGTGATTTGTAAAAGTACTGGTACAGTGATACTCTTATGTACAAGTACTGGTACAGTGATACACTTATGTACAAGTACTGATACAGTGATACTCTTATGTATAAGTACAGGTACAGTGATACACTTATCTACAAGTACTGGTCAGGGGTTATTCTAGCCCAAAATTGTTCACAAACTCAATTTCAAAATTTTGGAAACTCAAGTTTTTTGCGCGCCTATGGCGCGCAACGAAATTCTACAAAACTCAATATTTTTTCCTTTTTCATCAAAAAAATGATGAAACTCAATTTTTTCATCGCACCAATTACAGAACTGAGGTTGGTCATATGTTTACGAGAACAGAAACACCATAGACGCTACTTTAGAGATCAACAAATACTGACAACCCTTACATGAATTATATACAGTCTATGTAACATTGGTAAAATAACCCAGTGTTACGTGATAACCCGTTGGCCCAAACCGTGGCAGGGTACCGTGTATTGTCCAACAATTGAAGGCGACAGTAGCGTGTCGTGTCTTCTTAGAGCAACAACAACATATTGAACTGCTGCTGCGTTGTCAATCAAGATATAAACATCAGCCTAAAATATTCGGCCGTCGACCGAATACACTTGTACACTCCTGTTCAACCACACCAAACCACAGTATGGCCATTGTCAGTTAATAGGTTGTTTAGCTTGACCTTCTCATAATAAAACATACATGCTAGAAGCTATAATTATTGAAGCTAAATTTTCTACCGTTGACAGAGAAGAATGTGATTGAATATATAACCTGACAAAATTCCTATTTTACAGATTTATACACTCTGAAATCTCTCATAAAGATAACCAGAAAAAAACATTTATGAAATAATTATTCTCTAAAGAGACATCTTAAGTTTGCTTTAATTTAATTGAAACATAACGTAAATAATTATGGTAGACAGTAAAACTCAAAAGCACACACATTCTGTAAATAGAAATCCTAGGAAACCACTCTTAAACTTGTCACCACTATTAAAGATAACTGTAGGATTTATTACCCGAATTTTCAACTTCTTTTATTCTTTTATAATGACTGAAGATAGGGATTCTCTGTCCAGGGCAACGACTTTTGTATGTCCATCGTCCTTAAGCTGTACGAGTATTTCGTTACGTGCAGGTCGACAGCCTGTATTGTCGTTGTTGTTGTCGGGAGTGAAGATGTGAAGCGCTCGATCACTTCGCCCAAAAGCGTAACACTAGAGAAATGAATGGTTAAATTCGGCACAATGTGCCGACTGGTTGATGAGGAAACAACTGGCCCGTTAACTAAAACAATAATGGCTTTGGTACGCGACCATCAAAACTGCCGGAGTTAAAACTTTACTGCTGTGTGTTTGACACGAGGGAATCCTCGCTAGAGATTCATGCTGGGAAGGAAGGACTGTGCCTCGTTTTGAAATCAGGCCAGGGGTTCCCCCAAGAATGTGGACCAAAATGGCGGCTTTTGCCACTCGTGGCCTCCGCGCTGTGACGGCAAGTGACCACCTCATTCGTTTTACTTGGATTTGCTTACTTATTTTTTTTACAGCCAAAAATTACTGATAATTGATATACATACGGCATTATTTATCTCCTAACTATTGATGTGGGCGGGTCATGCGAGACAACATATCAACTGACAACTGGTAAATTGTGGGAAACTCAATATTTTTTTATCAAAACTCAATTTGAAATTCTCTGCAAAACTCAATATTTTTCTTTTTTCATCGTGGTTACCACGATGAAAAAACGGCTAGAAAAACCCCTGCTGGTACAGTGATACTCTTACGTACAAGTACAGGTACAATGATACACTTATGTACATTGTACATGTACTGGTACAGTGATACACTTATGTACAAGTACTGATACAGTGATACTCTTATGTACAAGTACAGGTACAGTGAAACACTTAGGTACAAGTACTGGTACAGTGATACTCTTATGTACAAGTACTGGTACCGTGATACTCTTATGTACAAGTACAGGTACAGTGATACACTTATGTACAAGTATTGGTACAGTGATACTCTTATGTACAAGTACTGGTACAGTGATACTCTTATGTACAAGTACAGGTACAGTGATACACTTATGTACAAGTACTGGTACAGTGATACTCTTATGTACAAGTACAGGTACAGTGATACACTTGTGTACATGTACTGGTACAGTGCAGGGGTTATTCTTGACAAAAGTTTTTCATCTACTCAATTTCTGAATTTAATAAAACTCAATTTTTTTCGCGCGCCTTTGGCGCGCTAAATAATGCCTAAAACTCAATTTTTCCCGATTTTCATCGAATGAATTATGAAAACTCAATTTTTCCCAATTTTCATCGAATGAAGTGCGAAAACTCAATTTTTAGTGCCTATTCATCTTAGAAATAGGAATAGCATGCAAAAAAAATACATGCAATACCCAAAAAAAAAAAGAGATTGTGTACGGGCATTTCAGAGGTATATTTCTTCCAGTGTAAATCTAAATGATGAAAAATTCTTCTGTGCTTGAAAACAGCTGATGCATACACAGGTTTGCAGTATGCATCTCAAATGTCAGTTGTATGGCCAACATTTTGGTTGGCTTTCAGAAAAATGAAAATAAAATGCGCCCTCCATCACGTTTTTTTTCACCCCCTCTACAACATTGTGTTGTTGTTGTTGCGCAGCAATACCAAACCCGACGTGTTGTGAAAATCAAAGTTCTTGTCTCGCATTTTCGATTACATAATCTATTACAAAATCTATTCATGGAGACACTTTACATTTCTTGACATCTGGCAGCTCTACATATATCATCCCGCCTACTTTCACTTTCAGCGACGTGCAAATGCCTGCGTCTGACTCTCCCCATTTACTGGAGTTTATTATTGATCATCGACGAGGAGTCAAACTGTATGAATGTCTCCATGCATAGATCTTTATTCAGTTCTTTATTTTTCTAAGTTCAATTTTTCAGCATTTTAACTGTTATGCTGCGGCGAGTCGTTCAAACGGCTCTCGTCTTTCTATACGAAAAATGCGACGAGCCTTTGCTTCTGCCAATGCGAGTACAGCGATGTACCATTCTGAAATCGCCGTTTTCAAATTTACCAAGCATGAAACTCGATAAAAACCATACATATATTGTTAGCTAAGCCTGATTTGATTTCTTGAATGTAAACTTGATATTCTGTCTCAGAATAACAAAGTCGGGAGGAAGAAATAAAAATGAAAAATAAAAAAAAACACCAACGGAGATTTCCATAAAACGTTGTCGAGAAGCCGCCCAGAAAATATAAAATACTCACAGAAAACCCCTTCAAAATATATGATTCTTTGGTATAGTTGAAGTACAGAAGCTCAGTTTATATTTCCAAAGTGCGGGTTTCGATTAAATCCGCTAAACAAACTTTATTTTCAAATTTCTTTCGAGCTTCTGCGCCACGTAATTTCGTTGCGATGAGATAAAAATGGCGTTTCCCTCAGATCAGCTTGACCCTGTTGAAGGGCTATGGCCAATATCCGACAATCAGTCCGGATTTCGAAAATCACGCAGAACAGCCGACAATTTGTTTATACTTAAAACTATTGTCAACAAGTATCTGGACAAACTTAAGAAACCTATATATGCTTGTTTTGTTGACCTAAAAAAAGCATTCGATACAGTCTGGAGAGAGGGCCTTTTGCTTAAAGTTCTCAGACTTGGTATAGGTGGTAAATTTTACCGCATAATTAAAGACATTTATCATCACAGTGACACATGTGTTAAATTTGGAGAACAGGTAACCGATTTTTTCCCCTCCAATGTTGGAGTAAAACAGGGGGATAATCTTAGTCCTCTGATGTTCAACATCTTTATTGATGACTTGTCTTTTCCCAGCGAATCATGTCACCCAGTCTGCCTCAATCAACAAAAAATGTCTCATTTGCTGTGGGCAGATGATCTATTGATTATGTCTGAAAGCCCGAAAGGATTACAACATTGTCTAGATAAATTAGCCTTATATTGCAAAACTTGGCATCTACAAATCAACGTTGAGAAAACTAAATGCATGGTAATAAGCAAACGCGCTCCGAGACAAACTCCGGCAATATTCACTTGTGATGGACACATCCTATGCACCACAGACAACTACACTTATCTAGGCTGTATAATTAATTCACGCGGTAAATTTACACTTGCCAAAGAAGACCTTCAGCAGAAAGCTAGTAAGGCTTTGTTCAAAATACATAGAGCACTATCTGGAACCAATCCACCACCAAATATATATAACCAACTTTTCGAAACACTGATTAAACCTATTGCACTATACAATTCAGAAATATGGAGTTCGGAACTCTACGGAAAACTAAAAAATCGTGACATAAACTCATTTACGGAAGTTTGTGAAACAGAACCATTTGAACGACTACATAACAAGTTTTGCAAAATGAACTTGCAAGTTAGTAAAAACTCTGTCAACATCGCATGTAAAGCAGAATTAGGTCGGTTCCCCATTATAGTAGATATAAACCACATTGTCGTAAAGTATGCTCATTATTTAGATAACATACCAGCAGACAGACCCCTTTTACACGACGCAATTCAATGTAGTAAATCATTATACGATATAAACATTGGTTGGCATAACTATGCCTATAATGTCTTAAACAAAAGCGATATCTGTAATATCTCTAATACCTCCAGTAAAAAATACTTTCAGGACGTAAAGGAACAATTTAAAAGAAATTATGTTACATACTTCAATGAAAAGTTAAAAACATCAGAAAAACTGTTATACTACAAACACTTAAAGGGTGCTAGTGATTACAGAATGGCTGATTATCTGCTTATGCTGAACAACTCGCATTATAGACAGGCAGTGTGCAAATTGAGAATTTGTGCACATCGTTTGGAAATTGAGACTGGTCGATATAGAAATAAAATAACTATATAGACAGAAGCGACAGAATCTGTAGATTATGTAACATATCAGCGGAAGATGAATTTCATTTTATCATGAAATGCCCTAAACTAAAACGTCACCGAAGCCTCTTATTGGAGAAACTGATACAGGCACACCCCGAAACGACCTTCATGACAGAACTAGAGCAATTTTTGTTGATACTCGATTGCCCGAGTGCGATTGCACCACTCGTTGGACAGTTTTTGTACGAGATGTTGAAAGAGCGTCGACATCTCTTATCCACCTCACCCACTGCCACACAATAACATATTATTGTTCAATATTGTTATAATTCATTGACTCGTTTGTATTTCATGTGCTCATACGTGAAATAAAATATCAGTATCAGTATCAGCTTCGATGTAGGTCACGTTACCCCGCTTGTCCAGTCAAGGTAACCGATACAGGATCGGCATTCAATCAGAAACTACAAGGAATTCCCTTTCCAATGAAACGTCATACGCCCGCATGCAAAGTGGAACAAAACGAAGGCTGTGCGTATAACAACAACAACGCACACATCGGTCTTCCACCACGTGAGTGGAGTCTTTTCTTTCTTCTCGCGAGCTGTATTATCTTTGCATTTCGTTACAGAAACTCAATTTTATTGAAGGAAACTCAATTTTTTTCGCGCGCCTACGGCACGCGAATGTCCGAAAAATAAAATACTCAATTTTTTCATGGAAAACTCAATTTCAAAAAAACCGTCAAAACTCAATTCTTATTTGTTTTTCATCGGGGTTACCCCGATGAAAAACTGTCAAGAAAAACCCCTGCAGTGATACACTTATGTACAAGTACTGATACAGTGATACTCTTATGTACAAGTACAGGTACAGTGATACACTTATGTACAAGTACTGGTACAGTGATACTCTTATGTACAAGTACTGGTACAGTGATACTCTTATGTACAAGTACAGGTACAGTGATACACTTATGTACAAGTACAGTGATACACTTATGTACAAGTACTGGTACAGTGATACACTTATGTACAAGTACTGGTCCAGTGATACACTTATGTACAAGTACTGGTACAGTGATACACTTATGTACAAGTACAGGTACAGTGATACACTTATGTACAAGTACTGGTACAGTGATACACTTATGTACAAGTACAGGTACAGTGATACACTTATGTACAAGTACTGGTACAGTGATACTCTTATGTACAAGTACTGGTACAGTGATACTCTTATGTACAAGTACAGGTACAGTGATACACTTATGTACAAGTACAGGTACAGTGATACACTTATGTACAAGTATTGGTACAGTGATACTCTTATGTACAAGTACTGGTACAGTGATACTCTTATGTACAAGTACTGGTACAGTGATACCCTTATGTACAAGTACTGGTACAGTGATACTCTTATGTACAAGTACTGGTACAGTGATACTCTTATGTACAAGTACTGGGACAGTGGTACTCTTATGTACAAGTACAGGTACAGTGATACTCTTATGTACAAGTACTGGTACAGTGATACTCTTATGTACAAGTACAGGTACAGTGATACACTTATGTACAAGTATTGGTACAGTGATACTCTTATGTACAAGTACTGGTACAGTGATACTCTTATGTACAAGTACTGGTACAGTGATACCCTTATATGTACAAGTACTGGTACAGTGATACTCTTATGTACAAGTACTGGTACAGTGATACTCTTATGTACAAGTACTGGGACAGTGGTACTCTTATGTACATGTACTGGTACAGTGATTTGTAAAAGTACTGGTACAGTGATACTCTTATGTACAAGTACTTGTACAGTGATACTCTTATGTACAAGTACTGGTAGAGTGACACTCTTATGTATAAGTATTGTTTTTTTCCGGCGGCGCAGCGCCGCCGGATATCTGAATTCGGTAAACATGGGAGCAGCCATCTTGATATTGGATGAGTAACAGGTGTTTTCTCGAGCCATACTTCACAGACGTGCCGTGGAGTGATCCAACTAGTTTCATATCGTAAAACGACAGGACTGTATCACCCGTTCGTAGTTAACACATTAATATTAATTCTGTTACAATGAATTCATCGAATAAATGTCCTTTAGTACTATTTTATTACGACTGAGAGACCAAATCGATGACCATACATGATCAAGTTATTCACCTGTACGATGTGTACCTCTGCAGCAAAATGTTTGAGATTGAACTGCGAGTTACTAAAAACTTGAAACAGTAAAACACGCGGATCGGATTGATGTGTAGAGAAAGTCGATCTAGGCTTAATTCACAATGACACACATCAATAAAGAAATAGTGGCTTGATGATGGGTCCCGTATAATGCCACAGCGCGATCTCTTACATCAGGCTATATGAAGTGACTTAATACGTCAACCGGAGAACATTACTTTCAAAGTCCTAGTTTGACATGCGGTTCATGTGCACATTTTGCCAGCAAGCACTTAACTTCCGGCTAACCCCACACTTTCCAGATGGGTTCTTGCGCGGACTACATTAGTCAAACCATTATGGAAAACAAACAAATCGACGTTTTTTTTACCATAATGTGCATCGTGACCTGTATTCACCAGTTGCACACGTAATCGGCTTGTAATACGCAGATTATAAGCTACAAACGTTTCCGCCGGCATTGATGCATCTGCATCAATAAGTTTTCTTGTTTGTATGGTTTCTTCAAAAACTGACAGAAACTGGGTTGCTAAAAGATACTATAAGACCTATGAACAACATTTTCCCCACTTTATTGCAACATTTTATTGGTTGATATTTTAGTGTTAAAGTCAAATTCTGAGGAAAAAATGTGCTCACCTGTCACCTGAGAAAAGTAATTTCTTGGTCGATACTTCATGTAGGAAGCTATTGGTCAAGTCTTTGTGCAGCTGAAAAGGCTCAAGTCTAGACACACTGGTTTCCCCAGACTTCGCTATTGTATGCATTGCCTCGTGATTCTTACATGGAGTATGAACCAATTTCTTTCTAACATTTCGACCCTTGTCAAATTAATAGGCTGGTTAAAATTAATTTTCTGTTTATCGTAATTTTTTGAAAAAAATCTGGGTAGGGTGGGCGTTTTTTATTTGATGAAAGTGGCTCGTGAAAATAAAATCCCAAAACCATGGCTCATTACGGGTGGATTTTTATTATTAATCTATCAAGGGATGATTTCCTGTCTTTACTATGTGCGTGGGTACTTACAGCCAGCAATCATATATTTTGAAAATGGGAACCCAGTTACTCTTTTTCACAAACACAATTGGGCTAATTCCCACGGCATCCGACTATCTCCCACAGGGATTCATTCACGTCAGTTCTACGTACCGAATTTCGGTTCAGAGATTGAGTTTAAAAACTCAATTTTTCAGTTCAAAACTCAAATTTTTTGAGTAAGAAATCAATATTTTTCACCAAAATATTTATACTCAATCCAAGGCTCAAAATTAGCCGTGCACACATGCACAAATGAATGTATTTTTTCCACGGTGCACGTAACTTTTGATCGGCAGGTGCACAGCGTGCATGTAGTTGCATTTGCAAACAAAGTGTTGAAAAATGGACCATCGATCACGACGTCTATAGCTTATGGCAGACTGCCAATTGTCTTGAGAAATTTGTTAGAAAATGTCCAAGCTGTGCGTTGAATTACCCCCATGGGTATTTTTATCTCGGGCACAGGGGTTTTTTTAGACAAAATTTTTCATCTACTCAATTTCAAATATTGTAAAACTCAATTTTTTTGCGCGCCGTTGGCGCGCATATTAATGTCACTAAACTCAATTTTTGGGGTTTTTCATCTGAAAAATGATGAAACTCAATTTTTTTGCCTTTTTCATCAAAAAAATGATAAAACTCAATTTTTATTTTGTTTTAATCGTAGAATGTAAAAAAAAGTTGTGTCAAAGCTTGGCATGTCATTCTTGGCTTGTTTTTCTTAAATTTTCCAATTGGATGCCACTAAATGGCATCAATGTAGTTTTGCACTGGAATGACACTTATGCAATCAATTTGGTTGTAGGTTGAATTAGATGAAACTGACACCCAACACCGCAAGTTTTTGGACTAATCTTGTCATCCTTTAGCTATTCGGATGTCCTAATTATCTGAATCAAAATTTCACAAAATTTTGAAAGATTGGTGAAAACTGCATAGGCAGCTGCTCTCTGGAATTTACGAAATCTGGGCCAAACAAAGTTGAGGTTGGAAATAGATGATGGATGATGGCCCCACAGTTCAATTTCAAACCCTAATAGATCATGAATTTTTATCTTGAAAAAACAGATTCTTGTATTAAATTGGCGAAATTATTGAAACTGTCGTGCTTGGTGGAGAAAGGTAAAAACCAAATTATGTAACTAATTGAGAAAACAACAACTTGCTCTTGTTTTATTTTTATTTTTATTATTTTCCCCCTAAGCCAAGGTCATTGTTTTCATTGAACGACCTCCGTTGAATGGTGATGGGAGCACTGCGATCACATATACATCTCATGATCTCCCCTCAGCCCCCCCCCCCCTTTGATTTTAGCCCTCCGAATTTTGTAGCATGAATTGTAACGACACACCACGGAACCAAGAGTTCGTTTTCCATTGTAAGTGCATTGAATTTATTCCTACGAAGTAGGCTACAGATCGCAAATTGTCCGGTAATGAGTGAGTGAGTCAGTCCATCCGAATCCTTTCGTCGGCAAAATAAGGAGAACCGTTGACATTAGAACCTTGATTTTTGGCATGAACGTGCATTAGGACATTGTTACCAGCAAGTTCTGATCTGAAATAATTCTGATTTAAATTAGATTGATAATTAACACTTCAGTATATTGTTATACATGTAGCTATATGTGGACTATAGCCTTTAACGTGTATCAGCTTCAAATTCAGGTCAAATTACTCAGAGCTAAAAATACCCTGTCCCACTGTATGTCTTTGTACCGGTTATGCTCAGGAGAATGACATAGAATAATTATTATCTTGTGCAGAGAAGGTGTTGGTCTGGAGTTGAATTACCGTAAACTACATAAATGCTACCTTTCTACTATAGTAATATATATAAAAATTTGTTGTATTGTTGGGAAAATAATGCGATTCAAAAAGTTGTTTTGATCCTGGACAAGGGCACTGAAAACCATTAAAGATATGTAAATGTATTTTCACACGTAAAGCTTGAAATCTACTGAATCTATATTATTCAATCGGTTTCCTTTAATTAAAAAATTGTAAAATTAAATGGGCGATCGTTATTTATTTTGGAATGAAGGCGCATTAGGAGACTGTTACCAACAAGTTCTGAGCTGACCTACTTTTGATGAACATTTCTGCTGATTTTTGATGAAAATCACTGGCGATTCTGACTTGGGCGATGCCCATCTTAATATAGGCAGGATTTCAACTGGGGGTGGGGATTTCCAAGAGTTCAGTTCACGTTCGAGTCCTAATGCCTACTGTACTTCGTAGGTCCTGTGACGTTAGTCACACTGCTCATGTATAATTTATTCTCACCTTCCAATATGCCATTTTGTGTCAATACTTCCAAACTGACTTCATTACGGCAGAAAAACAAGCGACACTGTCACAGAAGGGGCAAAACTGCGTTAACTTCGCGGCAGAAATAAAGCATGATGAACTATTTTAACAGAAATTCCTCGTATTCGTGTATTACAATAATTTATTCGTTAGTTTGGAAGTCTTTAACGATAAAATCTCAATTTACCGTAACAAGGGCAGAGGTTGCATGTTGCCGGTTTTCCACCACAAAACACAGGCACTTCGCGTCGACGTGAGGCAGGTATTATACGGGTTCAAATAGAGTTCCAACAGATCAACGAAGTTGAAAATTTTCAGCGTACGACAAATATGTTTCATTTGTGTTCGTGTTGAGATTTTCTCGCTTACTTTGGTAAAGCGGAACCACGTGTTGAGATAAAAAAGAAATGGCGCTGAAATCATTGTCGGGAACCCTTCATCGAAAAACTAGCAGTTCATTGCCACAGATATCTGGCGGTACTCGACAGCGAGTGTTGTCATATGATGGGAGACAACTCTGTTAAAAAAAAATGTTACGACAGTCAACGAACAGAAAAATAATCTCTGTAAGAGCTTCCTGAGTGTGTTTCATTTTCACTGGATATCCCATTGACAAGACGCGGTGTCTGCAGCTAAAACAAACATACGGAAACCCGGGAAGTGGCAGAGATGACATGAAGAATGGGCTCTCACGGACTTTCATTGGCATAGAGACGGAGGTGACATGAACAACAACAACAACCTTGTACATTGTAAACTTTCGGTCGCGATCAAACTTTCCCGTGATCGGGGCATTTTCGTTCGCCCCGGTCTTACATAAACTCAATCTTTTATGAAAAAAACTCAATTTTTTTCCGCGCCGCTCAGAAAACTCAATTTCTAGCTCAAAACTCAATTTTGAAAAAAACGCAAAAACTCAATTCAAATTCGTTTTCATCGGGAATACCACGATGAAAAACTGTCTAAAAAAACCCCTGGGGCATCTCATACGCTCCACACTATTTCTTAGTCCGCTTCACCTCGTGTGTGACATTTGCCAACTGTTCAAAACGATCTGAACACAGCAACATTCAAGCTTTTTTCTGCAGCCTGTTGTCAAATAAACACTGACCCTGCTGAAAAAGTGAGAAGTGAGAGTCAGGCTGCAGTTGAATCTGTAGAGGAGTCCCGACGATGTTGCAGAAACACACACGAATCCCGCAACAACAACAGAGAAATTTGTTGAGGCCAATATAATTTGATTTTCTGTAAATTTGTCGATTTGAAAAATTAACAAAAAAATAGTAAGAAATGGTTATGGTGTTTAGATGGTGTTTAGTACAATATGACCTTCTCAAGAGTGATCTCAACACAAAGTCAGATTCATCAGAATATTTGACTTTGTGGCAAAACACATTTGATTTTTTCCAAATATTGATGTATTCGATATTTTACAATAGTTCTTTTGAAGGACGATGTGAGACCCTGTATATAAGTGCTGATACCTGGCATTAGGAGAGCCCATGCAAACTCGTAAAAGTTTACAGATTTCAGGACAAATTTCCGAAGAAGGATTTTAAAATCTTGCTTGCAAGCGTTTTTGAAGTGTGTCGGTTTTTTTACTTCTTTATTTTGTTAACAATATTCTATCAAAACAATATCATCATCAAGACTCCTATTATTTGTGTAATCCAATACAAACATCGTGTGACTATTTCATAAACCAGTATGATTTTGTTTTTCATCGTTTCTTGCTGACAACATACTGATGGAAATGAGTAAATGCAATCAGCCACACGAAATGATTTTAATTACACAAAAGGTTAAAAATACATGAATTGGTAACAGTAGACAAGGTTCATAGAAGGTAGCATTTACCCTGGTTTGTAAAAAAAAATTATATACGTACTCAACTTTGGGAGAAAAAATAACCCTGGTTTGTAAAAAAATTATATACTCAACTTTAGGGAGAAGAAATGCCGATAAATTTTATTTTAACTCAATTTGCCTGTAAAAAAACTCAATTTTCCGGATTTCGGTTCGTAAAATTTGGACTTCCATGAATCCCTGTCCCACGACGTGATATTTTTAGTGTCAGTCTGGTGGAAAATGACACGTGCATGACATGCAATGCATTCACACTCCACATATATTTCGTTCAAACTCTTATTATTAAATTTGTTAATTAGGCCAAGGGTATGCTGTGATACAAGAAATGAGGCTGAGCGATTCATGTTCCATGATCGTGGTTTCATAGAGGCAATAGGCCTATACCTCGAGGGACGACGGTAAATTTTGGGTGGCCCTGAAAAGGCAACATGCGCTTTTAGCAGAACTAAGACCATTTCTGAGTTATGGTACCCGTACAGTATTATCATTCAGTGAATTTTGAAAAATGTTTAAACAAATATATATCAATTTGTGTATTTTGACACAAATTCTGTTCAGACTGTATAAATTCAGACTGTATTGTACCATTCTTCTATCTACTGGCCTCGTGCAAATTACTGTAGTAAGTAGCTCACTAAATGAATTTTTATGGCAAAAATATGACACACTGCTAGCATGCACACACCTAGAAACAGTCCTCTGTCCATTATTTCTGACACTGCCATGCTAGCAGAATGTGTGCTGTGTCAGACATTTGAATTCAATTTGTAAACTAGTCACATCTACAGCCTTAAAATTTACACATGTTCACAACATAAAATCATGTCATTATATGCAATCTTTATTTGAGTGCTAGAGAGATTAAGTATTTAAATTAAAGAGATTTATCATTCTAAAACTTTTGTAGTCTGTTCAATGATAATAATTTGCTGAAAAATGACCAAGATAGTAAGGCCAGATATGTGAGCAACTGACCCATGCCCTCCAGGGTTTGAACAGCAGTGTGAATTACTGCATAAATGTGTGAAAACTTAACTTATGGCACTATACCTCAATTGGGGTATAGCACTATTCCTCAAATGAGGTACATGTACTGTACCCCAATATAGGTATCTATACCCCATTATATGAGGTATTCAACCTAACCTGTTATAGTAACATTGCATGGTAACTCAGAAACTCTAGCTGTGATAGGTAAATATAGGGTAAGGGGGCGTGGCATTCCTATTACAGCTCAGAGCGAGGGTAGGTTTTAAATTTTCGTGATAAAATCTGCTGTTCCAAAATGCGTCTTTTCGCAATCTTTCGCTGACGAAAATAACGAAACGGGAGATAAATAATATGCCAATGATACAGTTTGACCGACCTGAGCTTCTTTGTCCATGTACCATATATCATGACTGTTTTGATGCTGACAAAATGGGATCAAATGTGTGAGAAAAACCTCGGTTGATTTTAACGTTTTCGTGCCTTTCTGACATATTGTGAGAATATGACCTTCGGTATTTTTATCTCGTGACCTTTCTGATCATGTGAATAAACACACGTTGCTATTGGTTTAAACCGGCATGGATCGATTTCTTGATGACGTAAGCCAAAAGGTCAACCCCATTCTGCGCATGTCCCTGTAAACTGCGGAGAAAGAAACAACGGTTTTGTTGACAAAATCTGTGTTTGATGGCAGATTCCATCTAATTAAATGAGTCATTAGGTGGTTGTCATAGTGCTGGAGATGCCAAATCATATTATTTATTCGATAAAATGCTTTTTGTGCCTCTGTCTCAATTCCCCTGGGCTAGTCATACGTCATTCAAAGTGTCGCCATGTGAGAAGTTAGTACCAGAATTTGAAGACGAAAAACCAACATCTATTGTTTTTTTTTATGAGCAATTTATAGCATGGTTTGGCTTGATAGGCAATAAATAAATCCCAAGTGTTAGAATATAAAGTTCAAGGATACATTTGCACACAAATATATTCACTAAACTTGACTAATGCATGCTGTAATCAGACAGATTAGATAACCCCATATCGACTTCTCATCAGGGCCATATTTGATTGCCAAAAGAGTTCGAACTAAGGGAGGTAATCACGGTGGTTTTCCCAAAAAAAATCCGTACGTAAAATTAGCAAAATGATGCATACCCAAACATTGAAATTAAACGATTTTGGGTTTAAAAATTGCGGAATATTATAGATCTCGATTATTTGCCAAGTTATAGTAAGGTGGTGGGAGTGCAGGCTGGAAATTTGTTGAATGAATGATACATGGCATAGTTAAATTAAGCAAAAATTTCAAATAAAATTCAATATAAATTCAAGTTTATGAAGGAATCCCATTAAACCCGTATATTCATGGAGGAAATATTCCTCCGTATTTTTCAAAAGTGAATTCGGAGGTACAAACATATCCATTGTGGTGCATAATTGAGTTTGTATTGGCTATTTAAATATATATATATATTGCATTTCAATCGGAAATTCTCGGAATTGGCCAATGTTAGCGAGTTTGCTAGTCACGAACAGATGGAGAACAAAGGTCGCCGATGCAGACAAAAAAAACACGACAGGGGATCGTTTCTTTGGTCTGCCAGATTTATCTCCCATCCTTCAGGCAGCTTCCTGCAGTCGGTCCCGTGTTGTACGCCATAGACGATTTGGCGAATTCGTGTCCACTTTTTTGAACAAGTATGGGCCATTTACAGCACAATTCATGATGGTAAGTCAATCTAATAAGATTTTATTAATTTATCGGGGCTATGCAAAAAGTTAGAGAGGTATCTCAGGACACTCCGACAGATATCTAGTTCAACAAGCTGAACCCTGCTGACATTTAATTTTGTGATATTGACAATGCAGGATTCAGCCGTTGAACCAAAATTTCTTATCGCAAAATTTTCGGCCTCCCGACCTAGGTAACAGCGGGTGGATTTGGGCTCACAAAAATCGATAATACCTACCGCTTTGCACTCGCTTGGATAGAATACATATTTGCCTACTTCACTGGCCATTTATTTTCTCCGTCCAGCTTCTTTAATTTCCATAAACGGCAAAAGAAAAAAAAATCATCGCGGCTGATCTTCCAAAAATGAAATCCACCGCCATTTTAAAAATATCACTATGGTGACACGAGACTGATCGTACCTCGATTGTAATTTCGGGGCTGTAGACAGGAAGGTCGGAAACGGCTCATTCATAAGACTGTCACATTATCTGCTTTTAAATGTAAAATTGTAAATATCGGTATCAAGCATAATAGAAGGCACATACTGAAAAAGGTGATTCACGGGATTTTTCATCTCCCTAAGCGACTGGATCGAGTGAGCGGATTCAGTTTTTCCGACTCTTGTAATCCTGAATTTAGAATAACATGACGCGAGATAATCAGGGTCACGTGATAGCTAGTGTTCTAAAATGGCGGTGGATTTCGTTTTTGGAAGATCGTCTGCGATGATATTTTTTTCTTTTACCGTTTATGGAAATGAAAGGAGATGGACAGAGAAAATAAATGGCCAGGAAAGTAGGCAAATACGTAATCTATCCAAACGAGTACAAATCGGTAGGTATTATCCATTGTTATGAGCGCAAATCCACCCGCTGTTACCTAGGTCGGTAGGCCGAAAATTTTGCGATAGGAAATATCGGTTCAACGGCTGAACCCTGCATTGTCAGTATCACAAAATTAAATGTCAGCAGGGTTCAGCTTGTCGAACTAGACAGATCATGACATTTAAAAACAACCTAGCAAGCCTAATTCCCCACACCGTGAGCAGTTAAAGATCTCGAGCGACTGACATCTTATTTAGTTATTTCCATTTCAGGCTCTATCAGTGATTCGGGCTAAGGAGTCAGATTCAGCAACAACAACAACAAAAATAGACTCCTTAGCCGACGTTTTCGAGCTACATTGCATGGTTGTTGTTGTTGTGTTGCCATGTTTGACAGGCTTACAATTCTTACCTGCGATAAATGGTTGTGAATTATTTGTTTCAGTTCTGTGACTTTTTCCGGAGCAAGAGCCATGTTGACTAGCTATAGCTCTAGTCCGCAGATGATGACAGGATCTTTGGAGATGCCAAAAACAGTCAAAAGATGTAGAAACCCGTCACAACACGTTTTCTGACTTGACGCCTTCGAAAGTGGCGGCGGGAAGTAACACGCATGCGTACTATTTTCCGCGACACGTTACTTCCGGCAAAATGTAAACAGCGAACTTGTCTTTTTTTCCAACAGTTAGTACGAAAATGGGAGGCGACAACAGTAAAAAAGAAAATATCGACAATTCAGCAAAACTATTTAACGAAGAGGAAAGAGTTCTTATTCATGACGTGTTCATTCAAATCACTCGCAGTGGAATAACTGGGACAAAAGAACATTTGCAGGTGCCCATCCGCAGCAGCAACAACAACACATTCACACACTGTCAAATGCCCATGCAACAAATTGCCAATATTCACCTACATTGCTATATATCAACCTAAAGTCAGGATGTTATTCTTACAGAAATTATGACTTGTCATTCTCAAAAATAAGTTCAATAACTTCAATCATACTCATAATTTTAGCCAAGTTTACACGGCTTCATTCCTTTCTGGTACTACGCCATGAATCCTCTTACTGAACTTACATCTTACACTCCAGGACAAACACGAGTCGTACGGCTCTATCCGGCAATAAAACCCCCCCTCCCATCAGTGATGCAATGTTCTGCCAGACATGTCACAGTAACAATTTAACTTGAACCATCTTCATCATGCGATTCGAGACTTTGGTCGTGACCGTGTCCATCGGCAGGTTTTTGAGGAATATTCCCAGAAATAAAGACCACATGGATTGAGTCAAGACTAATCAGATAAAACTATCATTATCAACCGCCACTGTGCGAGTAATATGATGCCAAACTTTAAATTTATCATTCCATAAAATACTTTAAAACATACAAAAGTTATTCATTTGTAATTTTCACACTAAGGCCACACTTCGGAACAGTATACGGTAAAGTATTGATTATCGTTCTACAATATTGAAGATATTGATATGCCAGCCAGCTTATTGATGGTGTAGGGGAACCAAATTTCACAGTAATAGGCAAATTTGGCTATTGGTGGGATTGGGCCCTCCAGCTTAGGGCAGCATGGTTTACCATACCATGTTTGTCTGGCACAGGAGGTAGATTAAAGTACCAAACAGATTGGGCTCTCTGAGGATCCATTGTGATCAGTGTCTGTAGAGCCTAATCTTCAAAATTCAAAATTCATTTTTTTTTTGTAGTTTTGGTTAAGTTTTTGTTAGGATTAGGGTTTTGTTAGGGTATATTTGTTTGGGTCATCGTCGCCGTGTGACCAATAAGGTTAGGTGCGACGTTAAAATTCAAACAACCAACCAACTTGGTGGGATTGGTGTAGGGGACTCAAATGACATGGTAATGAACAAATCTGGTTGTAAAAATGAACCACGTACCTCAATTATTGATCTCATGTTTCAGTATATATCGAGGAACATCCTTTAATTCTGGAGTGTTATCACTTGTAGATTAAAGATATAAGCAAAAACCTACTTCTCCCCATGCACTCCCAGTTCAAATATCATAGCCTGATTTTGAAGAGAGATGCAAATTGTGTTATGTGTCGATGGCAGTCATGGCAAGTCGAGCAGAACATTGTAACACTGATTATATACATGCATCACATGGCGCCGCCTTGTCCCTTTTCTCTGTGGTAGACTGATACTAGACTATTATGTCATATGTAATTCTTCTTTTGAACACTTCATTTGGTTTGATGGATCAGGATCACATCGGCTAAAATTGAGCAAAATATCTTCTTATCAAAGCAAATTTTCAACCTACAACCTCAGTGAGCAAGAGTGATTCCAGGGGGAGATAATTTACTTGTTGAACAGAGCAATCATTGGTACATGAGTAATTAATATGGTTATATGTCTAAAGCCTATAATTAATATTCACAGAAATATTTTATTTATTATTCATAATTTGCATTGACTAGTTTTATGCTGTTTTACCTTTCAGGAATTCCTAGTTAACAAATTACCCCCTGAGATTGTAGACAAACTAGGTAATAGTGTCATAAAGTATACTAAGCAGCCAAAAAGCAGCTTCACCGAGAGTGGATTGGCAGCTTTCCTAGCTCGCTTGTTCAAAGGTACTCTAGAAGAGAAAAGTGAAGTTATTCTACAGTTGACATCAGGGAACACGGAAGCAAATTGCACTGAAGTGACAGAGGTGAGTATGAGATGATGAGGATTATGATCTATGATGATGATGATGATGATGATAAAGTGAATTCCATGAGATGTTTCCAATTACTTTTGTTTTTGTTTCATTTATCATGCTTTATGGTATAATTATATTTCAAATCTTTGATATTTTAACAACACAGAATAAACAAATCTTTAAAGTAATTGCTTCAAAGTTATCTGCAGATGTCACCCAGTACATACAGCAGGGATTCCGCCAGAAAAAAAATTGTGGGTCCGCAAATACGAGGGAGCGAAGCGACCAAGTCTGAGGGAGCGTAGCGACTGAAGGGGGGAGAGTCCGAGAGGGGGATTTCCCCCCTCGCGGCGGCAGAAGATTTTTGATAATTGCCGTTTAAATTGTTGGCCTGAGAGAGCGTCTAGAGATGGATTTTATAATAAAGATTAACAGCAGGAACGTCTGTTTAAAGTCTATTTACACTCTTTGCTACGTATGTATTACCGCGATAATTTGAACTTGGAAGCAGAAATCTTCCGGGACGGTCGCTAACCGAGTCGATACGCGGATGTGGTGGAGAGCACCAAGCTCTACCAGGCATTCATTCTGCTTCGCGCCTCTCCATGGGAGAGCACATGTCGACATGAACAGATTTTGATAGTGAGAGCTGAAAAACATCATGGCAAACAAAATTATGCCCTCAGATGATCTAATAATATACCCTAATGGTGACAGTTGTTAACTTGACCTTCCAGAGCTTCTACTTTCATTTCCGCGGCCTGCGCTGGAAGAGTACTAAACACAAGATACGGTATCTGGCTGGATGGACAGACTGTAGTGTAGTCGCAGACTGTTAGCTGGAAATACCTCGGGAAGCGGGAAATTTTCCACGTGCTCCAGAGAACCGTCAGGTCATTGTCCTAATTCCGGCAATTGCCGTCTTTTCAATGTGAATTTCCAAATGTGTTTTCATTGATATTCACGAAGGGAAGACTTGGAGGGATATAAAGTAACATTTTAAACCTTTAGCTACAATTTTACTTCTTAACAAGCGGACCAAAAGGGGAATTTTTATTTCATTCAGTGGGGGGAATGGGTCCGTTGACGGACCCAAATAGACCCTAGCGGAATCCCTGTACAGGTATTCTTAATTCTACTTAAAATTGATTTGGACCAGTAATGCATTAGCTACAGGTTACTTTAATTTGATAATATCAAAAGCCATGAATGTGTAACTCTTATATATATATCACTGACTGTTTCATTAAAGTATATATTTACAGGGTCTGAGATAATCATTTTCAAAATGATCAGTCATTTCTCAGAATTTGATCTGACATAATGTCTCAATATTATAAGCACTTTTGATCAAACATGGCCAAATTTTGACCAGACATGTCTGTTGTCTGACTGCTGTTTCAGACCCCGTATTTAAATCGACTCTCCCATTGGCTGGATGGTCTTCTAATTAACCAATACCAGATTTTTTCCAAGTATTTTGAAACTGGAAGATATCCCTCGATACAGTTCCTATGAATCCATGGACAACATGTATTGCATTATGGGACTTGATCCAATCTGACTAACTTACATTAAAAGCATTTCATTCATTACCAGTCAGTTCCAATCAAATAATCTGTATTTTATGCTAATATTTTCAGTTTGTATCTAATATTGTGAACTCATATGTGAGCCTGGTACAGGAGACCCAACAAGTACGAAGTTGGACCCTCGACACGTCTCAGAAATCTGTGAACAACTTAGCCTTGTGTCTACTACAAAATCTGTTTCATTCTGGTTTGTCAATGTTCCTATCTTACATTTACATGCCATTTATCTTTATCAAGGCACAACTTTTTGCTTAGAGAAAATTCTAGTAGGACATATTCAAATTTTTTCCGGAGGATACTACTCAACAGATTACGTAAAAGTAGTTTAGCATACTGCGCCTGGTTTAATACATCTTCACAACATCAAGGCTTCTTTTTGAACCAAAGGCGAAATCTTGATCATTTTGCATAGCAGACCATGTTCTGTCCTTTCAATGTCACTTGAATCTGTTGTCACTTGCTATCATGCCATTGTCGTGTAAAACATTGATCATGTAAAACAAGTGATCTGATTGGTCAATATTCGCAGGATGTTGCATTGCTGATTGGCTGAAATTTACAGTTGAAATTTTCATGAACCCAGTTCATTCCCATGTGTACCAGGGTTATCTAGAATAGAGATACCCATAGTTTAGCTAGGATGGGTTTAATAAAGATATATATACTGTGTCTTAAATCTAAAACTAGACTGTTTAGCTTATTGAAAGAAATTCCCCAGATTCTGAACTGCAAAGTAGGTGAAAATTGATTGAATGATGTTTACTATTAGATGTGTTTCCG
>JAVTVY010001719.1:0-35196 GCA_036873755.1 Hanleya hanleyi | reverse complement strand
AGTGGACTACCTGAATGATTTGTTTTGCACAACATGATTGACCGCACGAGTTCTGGTTCGTTAATCAGGACAATTCGCTATCTCTTTAATATACAAAATATTTTAAACGAAGACAACTGGAAGGCAAAATATTCTGTTGGCCAGAAGGTTCTTTACCATTCCGAGGTTTGTACAGTGGAGAGAATAGGTCAACCTACGGCAGGCGCTGTGGAGCATATTCAAAAGTGGGGGGCTAACCCCTATCTCGACCATAAAGTGGGGGGGCTGAAGTCACCCCTAGATAGGGCTTATAACATTACAGCTCCGAAAAGTGGGGGCCCAGCCCCCCCCCCCCCCCCCCCGGCTCCGCGGCCCCTGTACGGGAACATTTTATTCTTATGAACTCTTGTCAAATACAAGTAGAAAAATGTGTTTTGTCGAGTCCATCCCAGTGGATTTGGAAATATTGGATTCTCTAGAAGCAGATATAGCTGGTTCAGACCCATTCGACAGTGAAACCCAACCCAATAAACACATCAATATCCAATACCATCCCTAGATTCAAGACCGTCTTCTATGACGATATCGTTAATCTGTCCAATCAGAGACACGAGAGATGAACTACGTCACAGACCAGGTGGGCGGTGAATGTATTTAAAGGTATGGCCTTTTCTTGGCCTCCTGAACATTGCAAGCGACAGTACCGTAAATAATCCAATGAACAATCACCACTTAATCGACGTACAACAAACTCGCTTATAAGTTAAGAAAAATACATAAAGCATTCTCACATTTGCATCGACTCCCCGTACAACAATAAAGAAGGCAAACCAAAATATAATAATTTAATTCATTCAGCTATAGGTCCTTTTCAGGAACATAGGCACAATTTCATCCATATGTATAAATATTTACAACATTTATCAACAAGGTTACTTGAAAAATGGCTTCGGTTGAAGAGATATGGGAGAGGCCAAGAGAACGAACCGGAGCGCATGCAGTACCCCATATGTGAAAATAGTATTGTTTACGGCTTAACTCCGATTATAGTGCAAACTATCCATTAGAGCATTCACAATTGGACATGAATCTTAAAAAAAAAAAAAAAAAAAAAAAAGCAGCCACGCAAAGTAATGAAATTATGTACACTTTAACAAAGTTAGAAAGTAGTGGAGTATTTTGTTAGACGCATGTTTGTGACATCACATCAGGCCAACTGGCCCATTGTCAATACTTGTAACATTCCGTTTCCGATTAGTGTGACAAGACATAACAAAATCAAGGGAACATATTAAAACGATGACATTTTGCAAATCTGAATACAGCTCCCTGCTGGGCTAGAAGTATCAATTTCTGAAAATATTCTAGCAGACAAGATAATTGAAATTAATCAAAGTGAAGTAGATATACTGGCATTTCTATAATTATTCAACCTATATTGAATGTAAAATGGATAATTTCAAAACCTTTGCATTTCACCTTTGAGGTGAGTACATACGAATGAGCTAGACGTGTAAATTTTCACCCCTTTAGAATCATACCATTCTTGCAAATAGCCATTTAAAAAACTACTCAAAATTTAATCATCACCTTAGTGAATATTTAGGAGTTAATGACCTTCTTAGTGAATATTATCGCGTAATAATTTTTGGATGTTTAGTTTAGACCGTTAATCAAAAAAACGAGCGGCGTAGCCGCGAGGTTTTTTGATGAGGTCTAAAACTAAACATCCAAAAATTATTACGCGATAATATTCACTAGGAACCTCATTAACTCCAATCTAACATGCACAATTTTAAATACTTCATTTCATAAGCGGAATGGCAAATTTTCTGCAAGCCTGTTCTGATGCGATAATGTCGTGACTGGTTTGCAGGCCATGGTGACGCGCGCTGTCCGTTCATGAGCGTGGCTGTGTGAACTCCGCTCACTGCGCAGTAAATGAACCAATCGTCATTCAGCTTTGTGGCACTGTGTCACAAAAATGAGATATCACCATTTCGAGAAATAATATATCAACAAAATATGTGGTGGATATGAGAAAATATGAAAAATGTATAAAGATATAATGTATAATGTGTATACATATTGTGTATATATAATATAAAAAATGTATAAAGATATAGTGTATAAACATATAATGTATAATGTGTATATATATTATATGTGTATATATAATATAAAAAATGTATTAAGATATAGTGTATAATGTATATACATATCTATCTGCATATATAATATAAAAATGTATAAAGATATAGTGTATAATGTATAAAGATATAGTGTATAATGTATAAAGATATAGTGTATAATGTATAAAGATAGTGTATAACGTATAAAGATATAATGTATAATGTGTATACATATTATATATGTGTATATACATATACTCGTTACCACGCCTTCCAAACTTTCCCACATGAAACCATATTCAGACGTGCTGGGTGGTATATAATATAAAAAAACGTATAAAGATATAGTGTATATGTATAAAGATATAGTGTATAATGTATAAAGATATAGTGTATAATGCATAAAGATATAGTGTACATGTATAAAGATATAGTGTATAATGTATGAAGATGTAATGTATAATATGTATACGATATTATATATGTGTATATATAATATAAAAAATGTATAAATATATAGTGTATAATGTATAAAGATATCTAAAAAATGAGATATAACCATTTAGCAAAATGAGATATGAACAAAACATGTGGTGGAGATATCACCAGTTTGGTACATGAATGTAACGGATCATAACAACAAATATTATCGTATGTTTTGAGGTCTGGACCAATCACTGCAGGGCTATAATATTGAGCACGTCAGAATATGGTTTATTAAATTTTCGTTTGGAACATCAATCAAAAAACGGAGCGGCATAGAAAGGAAGATTTCTATGTGGCCTTAATAAATTTTTCATAAATATATTTTTTTCTATTTCTCTCCAGAATGGTTGGCTGTCAGGGGAGAAAACACAGATTTTGAAACCCTGCCTGTGGAGACCCTCAGCCCATTACTTCGGCGGTTCTATGCAGAGGCCCAGGGCAAGAAAGGGAAAGATTACAGCAAATCTGCTCTGACAAGTTTAAGGGCGGCACTCAATCGGCACCTGACAAGTCCGCCCTATAATAGGGAGATCAATATTATGAAAGATCGTTCGTTTCAAGCAGCTAATCACGTCCATTCTGGAATTATAAAACAAATGAAGCGGGAAGGCAAAGATACTACAGAACACAAGCAGCCCATTGGTCCAGGAGACATGCAGAAAATTAACGAATCAGGTGTTCTTTCTGCTAACGAGCCTTGGGGATTATTAAGGCGGGTTTGGTTCAACATCATGCTTCATTTTGGAAGGCGTGGTAAGGAGGGTCTGCGGTATTTGAAAAAAAATTCATTTGTAATCCGTGTTGATGATGAGGGCCGCAAGTTCTACACCATGCCCTACAATGAAAAGGATAAAACACACATTGGAGTAAATCCAAAGGAAACAAGGAAAGTAAACAGAATGTATGAAGTCGCTGGGGATCCCAACTGTCCGGTGGCATCTCACACCAAATACCTCTCCAAACTTCATCCTGATTGTGACGATCTCTTTCAGTATCCGAAGAAAGTGAATACCGACATCTTTCATGCAGATGATAGCATTTGGTACACGCGAAAACCTCTTGGTCACAACAGACTGGAAAACATGATGAAGGAGATCGCCAGCTTGGCTAATTTATCCGTGCCCTACACCAACCATTGTTTGAAAGCAACAACAGCAACTATTCTTTCGGACAGAGGCGTACCCACTTGCGGAATTATGGCCATCACTGGTCATGGGAATGAGGCAAGTCTGCAATCATACATCAGCGGTCCGTCAAATGCTCAGCGCCAGTCCTATTCAAATGCGCCAGTCCTATTCAAATATGCTGCACACTGCTGCCATGGAATCACAGACACAGACCAGCATGCCTCAACCTCAACCATCCGAGACGAACCTGCCTCATTGTGTACCATCACAGACCAGCATCCCTCATCCTGTACCATTACAGAGCAGCATCCCTCATCCTGCATCATCAACTAATCAGGTTCAGCCATCTGATTGTCCCCCCCAGTGTGGTCTTTTCAGTGGAGCACAGTTCTTCGGTGGGAATTTCACCATCAACTTGCAAAACAATAACAAAACATGAATTACATTAAAATTGAAATATCTGTTTCACTTACATTTCAAACTACCAATTCTGACTTCTCCAATTATTACTTTTGAGTGCTAATATGACAATAATATACCAGTGAATGACATCTTCTACAACAAATACAGCATGTAAGCTTACATGTAATATTGAATTCTCGTGTCATTTGATGTTCAACTACTGTTGGGATTACAAGTACATCGTACAGGTACATCAGCTTCCTTACAACTCCCTCTGAACGCGTCGTTAAACCTTGATTCTCTCTGTCTCTCTCTCTCTCTCTCTCTCTCTTCTGCCTTACAACACCTAACTATTGACTGGAAACGTGTACATGTAGCCTACATGTTCTTAGCACTTCCCTCAATTTTTTTTTCAGTTCTGCTTAAAACATGTGTTTAAACAGTCCCTTGGTGTATTTTGTGACTTCCTGGAGGTATTCATCTGCGTCCACTTTCTAGTATTTTCTTGCTAACAACTACATCAAAATGTTTCGCACCAGTATTTATGAAATTGTCAAAATATGTACATTTTACTAATTCGATGAATACAGTTTATATGCTAGAACTTGAAGCTAGCTGCTTTTCACTACTTTATATAAATATAAAAGAATAAATTTAAACTTGAGTATATTAAGTTTTACCACACCTGGCTACCAAGCCTGAAAATAAACATTGGACATTTCTAATAAGCCCATCATCGAAATAGGACTTGTTTGGGGTAATGCTACCTACCCACGAGAAAGGTGCTATATATAGATGAAATATTGCTGGAACGCGACGTTGAACCTTAATTCTCTCTCTCTCTCTCTCTCCACCCACCAGTACGTAACACTTTTTTTTTGTCATTCAAGCAAGACATTTTTATTTTTTTTTCTGAAAATGTTATATTGAAATTATATGTGTAAACGAGTAAACTACATGTTTGTTACAAAAGATGAATACAAATGGAATAAAATTCTGTATTTGGCACATGCCCGTCTCTACATGTACTCTCATATAACAATAGTCACCAAAAATTTCAAATGAAAAAGAAAAAATAAATAAGTAAAAAAATCTTCCCGCCGACCCATGGTCTGTATCAATGTTATGTTATCCCAAACAAACAACTCTTATATTTTGGCCTAAGCCTCCTGCAACTGACGATAAAATACATGTGGCTCATTATCATGTGTTAATATATCCTGGTACATGTATGTACCATTTCCTCTTGCAAGAGTGATAGGTTAATGTCATGTGCTTCATTTTCAGGCTTACTTGCTACTCATACCACATTAGATTTACAATGTACAGGACACAGCAAACAAAGAATGCATACAGTCTGTTCAGAACTTTTCAATTTTTATGACTTCCTTTTATGAAATAACAGATTTATACATTTCTGAGAAAAAGTTACTATTGTCGTTTCAATATATTGTATAACTGGTCAGGAGACAGAATACAGTTATAAAGAATGAGATGTCTTTTTCTTCATCCGGTTGTTAATGTTACAATGTGTGTATACGATTAACCAATTGCGATTGTTTCGTTATCTGTTATTGTTCACCTGATTAAAGCAATGTTTTTGCATGTATCAGCATGGAAATCTTCATGTCATTTTCACTTTTTCGCACTCTATAGTACCCCAATTGTAATTCAATTTCAATCCTCGTAATCCAACATACCATGTAGATTAGATGTAACTCTCAATTAGAGGTAAATCCCCCCCTAATAGTTACTGACAAAAAAATGCATTGTTTTTTTTTCTGATTATAGGTCTGCAGTGATCTTGACCGTTGACCTTGTATCAATTTTGGTATCTGTTATACTGTCTCCCAGTAATGTATCTAGGCCTACTGATGCAAACAAATTTTTCAAATGATTTCTTCATATTAAAATAATTATATTCGCAGTACGCTTTCAACATGAAAGATTGCAGACAATTTACATGACCAAGGGGCATGTCATTGGTCAGCTCAATTTGTCAGAGAACTTGATAAGTGTTAAAAAGACGCTTACATTGTCGATATAAGCATTGTGACATGATAAGGATTGTAGTGAATATAATTTAACGTCATTTTCAACAATATTTCAGCTTCATCGCGATGAACTAACTAAGTACCAACTAGCCAAGTTGCGTTCCTGCTATTGCGAAGAAGAAATCTTTGAAGCAGCATGGAACCAGACATCCTCCATCCATCTTATTTTAAAAATACCGAGGACAGCACACAAGAGACAGACAAGACGCTTACATGGTGCAATAAAAACATGCGATATCTCAGTGCTAGACATAAAATTATAAAGTTATATCAAATTATATTGACAATGTGATGTCGAGCACTGTAATATATAAAAAAAGCACTAGACTATTGTTCGTCTTTATTGCACGATGTAAGGCTTGTATGAATAGTGGCTATATGAACATGATCATGTGAATAATCCGCCATCATAAAGAGTCTGATGTTGGGGGTAATTTTGAGATATTTTTACTCCAAATTTACTTCGTTTTAGACGATACATCAGATAGTGAAACTCACGATGAGTCACGACAAGTAATGTAACACTACTTGGAATATTACAAAGCCAAGTAACTATTCCATTTTTATTCATGTACCGTATTCTCATATAATTATTAATCATCAATTCTCCATTTCCGTCAAGTTAAACATTCATATTCCACCTGTGGTTTTTGGCAGTGCTCAAAATTAGAAGAAAAAAAATTGTCTCGCATGCCTCAGCAAAAAACATGTGGCCTAAGAAAAAACTCGCTTAAAAATTGCCACAGCAGCCATGGCTAATCATAAGGATTGGTACAGCCCTTTCCCGAAAGCGTCTGATCTCCCCTTGAATATCTGCAGCTATTTAAGGGGGGATAATTTATTTGCATATGTATGCCCGAGGGCTAAAAGCAATACAATACAAACATATAAGACACAAGTACACATTGAAAATCTCTACAAGGTTAGAGGTGTGACTATCTGCTTCCGAGAAGTACTTGCCTCGGTTTCAATTTTATCAAAGGCACCCGCAATTATTGAATACTATATCGATAAACTATTCCACAATATTTGTTTGAAAACTAATCCGTTTATGATGAAACTATGGATCCTGTATGCGTGTAAATTCGAACGTTAATTTTATAGAAAAATATAACGTTTAATTACTATAATTATTTGTGAAGGCCTTTGGTACTTACTGTAAGTTCTCTGCACCAACACACCCGTGTCACAGTGAAACAAGGGAGATAAAACCCTTTTCGAATTGGGCTATATGCTGCAGCTGCTAATCGACTATGTATATTGACACATAATTTGAAGAAATCACACAAATTGTATGTGCAGATAATAAACAGATTGGTTTGTTGGTTTTTGTCTCGAATCTGTCAGGTGCGATAACACATTCGGACGTTATTCACTAAACTGATAATAAATTTGAATTGCCCTCATATCGAAACCGTGTACCATACTTTACGGGGTCCCTAACGTACGTACTGAATTCGAGCATGCAGCTGTGCATGTGTTGTCGGCCATATAGCCAATATTCGATGTAACTGAAAAATATGTATAAAATATGAATCAATACTGGCCTCAACACTCCCCCAAGTTGTTAGCAGCGCCATCGGCATCGTCCATTCTCTTCCCGTGCTCTGAACCACCTGACAAGGAATGTTTATCAGACAGGATGCTAGCGATAAACCGTAGGCCTAGATATCAACTAGCACTTCGTGATTTCCATTGCCGCTCTTCTCTCCATCCATTCCATTTTCGCGGTAAAACTGCCCCAAGCAACGCACCACGTGTGACGAAAGTTACAAATTAAACCTGTGCAATATTGCACATTTGAAAAATTATGGTTACAATTCCACGATGTATATATATGATCATGAAATTGTCCAACAGTCCAACATTCTGAAGATTTCGTTCAGCATACTATCTGGTGGGCTAACCTCTTTCAAACTAGTTTCAGTATCGATCAGCTGGACTGGCGCGTTCATCTTCATCTCATCCTAAATAAAAATAAACATCAAAGAATTATTACACGATAATATTTGCTAAGGCGGTCATTAACTCCTAAGTCAAGGAAGTCACACCAACCAATGAGGTTATACAGTGCAGCTATACATGGTTGCATGACAGAGGCAATTAGTATCGAATATGTTTTGTAATCATTATCGTATCGTACTTCAATGAACATGACGTGCAATGTTTTAAACTTGTGAATCTTACTCCAATGACGAATGTGGTATTTCAGGAAAGGTCCATGATAATTGACTTCGCTTGACCAAAGAATGTGAGACTTGACCTATTACTGAACATGTGACCACGGAATACTGATCAATCTATCTTCTTTCATTTCAAAAAACATACACTGGAGAAAAGTCATACAAATACTTCGTGTGGGAGAACACACACTGGGGAAAAGTCATGTAAATGCTTCATGTGTGATTATAGATGTTCGAACAGTAGTGGCCTTGTTAGACACACAAGAACACACACTGGAGAAAAGCCATATAAATGCATCATGTGTGATTATAGATGCTCGAACAGTAGTAACTTTGTTAGACATACAAGAACACACTAGAGAAAAGCCATATTAATGCTTCATGTGTGAGTATAGATGCTGGAACAGTAGTGGCCTTGTTAGACACACAAGAACACACACTGGAGAAAAGCCATACAAATGCTTCATGTGTGATAATAGATGTTCGAACAGTAGTGGCCTTGTTAGACACACAAAAATACACACTGGAGAAAAGCCGTATAAATGCTTCATGTGTGATTATAGATGTTCGAACAGTAGTGGCCTTGTTAGACACACAAAAACACACACTGGAGAAAAGCCGTATGAATGTTCAGTGTGTGGTTATAGGTGTACCAATAACAGTGACCTTGCCAAACATATGAGAATGCGATTATAGATGTAACAGAAAGAGTCCTGTTATACACACGAGAACACACACTGGAGAAAAGCCGCATAAATGCTCTACGTGTGATAATAGATATTTCTACAATAGTACCATTGCTAGACACCGGAGCACACAAACTGGAATAAAGCCGTATGTATGACCCATCTGCGGTTATAGATGTACCAAAATAAGCCGGCTGGATGCAAACATGAAAACACACATTGAAGATAAGCCATCTCTATGCTCAAGGTGTGGTTATAGTTGTAGGGATATGATCCTCCTTTCCTGACACTTGAGAACACACACTGGTGAAAAATCGTGTAAATGCTCCATGTGTGATTATAGATGTTCCAACACTAGGGACCTTACTAGTCACCGGCTAACACACAATGAAGAAAAGCGGTATGGATGCTCGTTGTAAGATTATAGATGTAATGTTCAGAAACAGTAACCTTGTTAAACACATTAAAACACATACTGGAGAATAGCTGTATATATGCTTAACGTGTGATTATAGAGGTACCAAAAGGAGCCGGCTTGATGCTCACATAAGAACACACGTTAAAGAAAAGGTTTATTTATGAATGATCCATAGGAAACCTTATGAAACATATGAGAACACACTGGGGATAAGACGAATGGACCCTGAACTGGTGATTGTAATCAGGACAGTGACCTTGTTAAAATAAGAGAACACACACTGGAGAAAAATCGTATACAAACTCATTTTGCGAGTATACATATAGTCACAAAAGTGATCTTCACATATGAGAAGAAAACCTTGAGAAACGCCGTGTGAATGAACCATGTGTGATGATAGATGTACCAACAACAATGACATTGTCGGACGCACGAGAAGCAAAGCCGTGTGAATGGTCCATGTTTGATTATAGATGTGCCGATAACATTTAATTTAAGATCCTATTCCCCATATCTGGAAATGCAATTTTCGATATCGGAAATTAGAATTTTCATTGCCGGAAATTAGGGTTTCCGATATCGGAAATTCGAAATAAAAAGCACTTTGGCTTGTCATACAGCTCACCAATCCCCAGTGGTCACAGCGACACAGCTTAGCAATTACCAATATGCGAATTGTCACATTTCCATCCTAGCTCTCTAGATTTGTCTAATACCGATTATGCCGATGCCGTGTTGTCATGTGACACAAGTTGCCACATGAACGGGTACAATAGAAGCATACCTGAGATACAACACGTATCACGAATCGTAGAGTCTTGGTTTGTGCTTTAGAATAGGTTAAGCAGAAGACTACTGTGAAGTCATGTGACTCTGTCAGTATATGTCGGCACCTCTTCCCACTTCCCATATATGCGTTGCAATTGTACATTAATCGTGTCCGTGTTAACCCGAAGTAACAGGTTCCATATTTAGTGACCAGATGGTGTTTAACGCGCGCGTCATTTTTTCCCTTTATTTCTGCTATATTATTTGCCACGACGGAATTATGTCGTTTATCTTGTTTGCAATCCGATTTTTCACAATATCAGTTGTATCAGAGCCGTTAAGACACCGGCTTGCAAGGTGCTGAACAAGTGCCCGTCACATATGTTGTTGTCGGTGTTAATTTACATGGAAATTTGAATATCTCGAAGTTAATATTACCGTACTTAAGATAGGTACTGACAGAGGGAAAATGTGTTTTGTATAAGTCGACTTAATTTTCCACCTACCATATTAAATAGGTCGCCACTGTGTCAAGGCATAGTTCATTTGAGTGTAACCGAATTATTTACAAGGATGAATGCTTGAAACCTCCGATGTCTCAGCCATATTTCCGTGTCCCCTTTTCTTCCTAAGAAATGTCCAGAAATGTTGAATTCGTGCCGGCTGAGCGAAATCTCGTCTTAGCGACACCTATCGGCAAGATATCTGGACGTAATAGGAAGGGAGTTAACTTCGCCAAACTCGTCAAGGGGGCCGTATACATTTCACAAAAGATATATAAATTAAAAAAGCAAATATAGACTAAACTTACATATTCGCCAACAGAAATTACGAAATATTATTGCAGTAATTTTAGAGTAAATAATATGAATAAAGGTACTGAACCATTGCATGGCAACCTTACGCCTATATGATTATGATTTTAATGGGATCATGATGTTGCCTGACGATTACAGACCAAGGGGAAATAACTCCCAATCAGTATACGGTCCCTTAACGCAAATAGCCTCGTTCCCACGAGAATTACAAGATGAAGAAGGGACGAAAGGAGACCGTGTTTTGAGGTACATAAAATACACAATTTAACCTAAATTGAAACCATTCCGACTCCACGAAAGACGTACACAAAATCGTGAAAGATTTAACTTTTATCTGGTGGCTGTGCTTGGTGCATAACAATTGAAAATAATGACACGCAGAGCTCCAACTGTGTCCCCTCAAACTGGCTAACTTTTGAATCTGACAGTGCGAAAGTGCACTGTGCACGCTTGTGTAAGGACTAATTAAACCAGCCGAGTTATTCCACCGATTATGCTAATTAGTATCGAGAGTATCAGGTGTTTTATTTCTTCTGCCATTTCCAGGTGAACAGCAATCAGTCGTGCGCGAGGCGATGCGCATTGAGGATTGTTAGTACCTACTTAAGAGATTTGTCAAATCACATTTGACAATTTCTAACAGATTGGCGGGGGACAGAGGAAACCTCGAAAAGCGCATGCTAGTACAACGACTTTCGTCTTGGTTTCGGGTAAAATTACTGAGTGCTGTATTGGCTCGGCAGATCGGTGTCCTAGGAACTTTGGGAACTTGTTTATATTATTTTTACAATGATTGCGCAATCCAATAGTCGAACAAAATCGGCGCTTTCTTCCCTCGGGCAGACAATCTGTCATAAATTATCAGTCGTTTGATTGTAGGGTTATAGGAAGCTCGAACTACAACTCTTAGCGATCTGAAAGTCGGCTCAATATGATTCGGTTTGTTCTGTAGCTACAATTGTTCCTATCAGTAATGCCTCCGGTTGATAGTCACACATGTCGTTCATTGATCTCCGTGTACTATTTCCGTACCGTATAAAAGTTCAATTTGAAGCTACTTACCTGTTATTCTCGGGAAGCTAATTCCTTCTTTGCCACGCTTGTCACTTTTATTTAAGATTCCGGCGCTGGTGAATAGCTGTACACGATCCATTCTCACATAGACACTGGCCTTCCCCATATTACGGTAGACGCCATATTGTATAACTGCACATGCGTAGTGGCCCAAATACACGTGTATGGTTGGCCATCCCTGTCAGAATTCGTCAGTTAGAGGCTGCCTCTAAATAATATATACCATGGTACAAAATGCCAAGCCTGTCATAATTCGTATTTAGAGGCTGCCTCTAATTATTTTGTACCATGGTATAAAATGCCGAGCCTGTCATAATTCGTATTTAGAGGCTGCCTCTAATTATTTTGTACCATGGTATAAAATCGCCTCTAAATCGCCTCTAAATCGCCAAGCCTGCCACAATTCGTATTTAGAGGCTGCCTCTAATTATTTTGTACCATGGTATAAAATGCCGAGCCTGTCATAATTCGTATTTAGAGGCTGCCTCTAATTATTTTGTACCATGGTACAAAATCGCCAAGCCTGTCATAATTTCTATTTAGAGGATGCCTCTAATTCATTTTAGCCGTAAGTCGTAAATTTTCTCCTTCTTATTACTTCCACCAATGATATGCGCTTTCACAAATTTGGTGCCGGGCTTTACGCTCCTCCCCTTTTTTGATTTGGCGGGAAATGTAGGGCCAAAATGTAGACGGAAGATGGCGGATCCGTCGAGGCTCAGGTCGCCAAATGCACCTTCTAATCGCATGCAGTTGATGTGAGTTCAGAATAGACAACGCGACTTAAACACCCTTCTGAATGGAATCCGAGAGCAGGCAGCAGCAAATCCCCGACAACCTGATGGTGATCGAGTCATCCACAGGCAGAATTCTTCACGACTGTCACTGTCAAGTTCAAGCAACAGGGTTCAAAACCTTACCCCTATATGCGGACCTGACCAGACCGGTACTTCCTGGGACGGCGCTGGTGGGACTCCTATACATAATACGGGGGATAATAGGGCTCAATGTCATCACACAGTTTGATATCTGACCCGCGGGGCCGATTTGTCGGGGCCAGATGAGATAATAGCGGAACGAAAGCTTGGATATTTTTCGGAAAATGACCCTGGAAATTCGGTAGCTCCGCCTCTCGGAGAAGCCCCGGGGAGAACTCATTTACTGTTATGGACAAGGCTTGTGTTTTGGCAGTGATTAACTATTGATTTTTTTTACAGACCTTATAGACTCTTGGGGAAAAAATTATAGTTTGCATCATCATTTATACATTGGAATTTCATAACACGAATGTTTGTAGACATCATCATTTATGAATGCTTGAATACGGATGTTCTCAATATTTGACTGAAATAATTATGCTGAAGTGTCAATTATATAAACACTCGCAAAATGATGTCTTCACTTTCTCAAAGTATATTTTAAAACAAATATCGTGACGGAAAACATAAACATATCAAATATATACTTTTTATTTAACAAAATGTATCGTTTAATTACAACATTGAATTGAATAATAATTAAATTTTTGGGGGGTAATGTTTATTTGCCAATATATTATATAGCGCTTTCTAGCCGTCAGATTAGTCTTAACTGACTCTTGTTCTCGGGGGTCTATTCATAACCTGCCCCTAATGGTTTATTTTAATTCATTCAGCAAACTTGTTAACAAAATCTGTCTTCTACGTGTCTGTCAATCAGATGTCTAGACAGACTGTCTGTGTTCATGAACACTGTTACATTTGACGAGACGAGAGATATCCTTCTCTCAAAATATATGTAATTTAAAGTATAATGATTAATGCACGTAAATATAAACCTGTAATATTAGTGAAGAAAATATCCTGGGAGAATAGCGAAATTGTGTTATCATGCATTTCTTAACATACAGCCTATTGAATAAATGATTTTAATCAAGTTACTGACGTGAAATATGGTTCAATATTTCAGAAATATTTTCGATGTATTGTCATCTGAAATTCGGAGAAAACAATATTTATATAATTGTTTTGTGTTCGCTTAATAAATATTAAAAAAAATCCCACATTTGTTTTGTGTTCAACTGAATTTCACTGAATATTGTGGAAGGATAATACAAGGATTTCATACAGAAACTGTTTAAGGAACTCGGCAGACCGGACCTCCAGGGGCCGGAAGTCTTTGCCTAAGTAAGGTTTCTTGATTCCTGGGACGAATATACTCGTCCCAGTTGATACTAACGGCCCTGCACAGACCGCGTCAGTATTACACTATGGGAGATGCGAAATTACGCTAAACACTCGGCACTGGACAGACAGCTCATATCATATAATGACATGAAAAAATATGTATATATTAGTTTTGTGTTCGCTTAAAAAATATTTTTAAAAATATATATATGGCAACATTTATTTCGTGTTCAACTGAATTTCACTGAATATTGTGGAAGGACATGAAGGATTTCATACAGAAACTGTTTAAGGAACTCGGCAGACCGGACCTCCAGGGGCCGGAAGTCTTTGGCTAAGTAAGGTTTCTTGATACTAACGGCCCTGCACAGACCGCGTCAGTATTACACTATGGGAGATGCGAAATTACGCTAAACACTCGGCACTGGACAGACCGCTCATATCATATAATGTTACTGACATGAAATATAATTCAATATTTTAGAAATATTATCGATGTATTATTACACCTTTGAATTGAATATCCCATCTGAAATGTGGAGAGAAAACAAAAAAATATGAAAAATATGTATATATTAGTTTTGTGTTCGCTTAAAAAATATTTAAAAATATATATATGGCAACATTTATTTCGTGTTCAACGGAATTTCACTGAATATTGTGGAAGGACATACAAGGATTTCATACAGAAACTGTCTAAGGAACTCGGCAGACCGGACCTCCAGAGGTCTACGCAAAAAGAATGTGAAAATTACTTCACATGTCTGTTTTTTATTTAATTGTTCAGTCGCGAACAGTCTCCGTCGTCCCCTGGCGAGGCTAGACGATCGACCGTGCGCCTTTATAATCCGATTAGCCTAATTCAGTCCACCGTCCACCGTTTACAGCAGGCATAATATATAGTGGTCTGACCAGCGCCGTTCCACCGAGGTCCGGACCTCCACAGGACGGGTAAGCTTTTGAATACGTATTACCTCGCCTCTCGAAAGTCCATCGGAGAATAGCGCAAAGCACCTTGGGAGAATATGTCAAAAATCTTGTCTCTTCCCATTTACTCACGTGACCATATCTCTACGCTTGTTACAAGTTTACTCATTGGTCAAATTTAATATTCTTGATATGACATCGAGTTGTTTATGACTTACGGCTAAAATGAATTAGAGGCATCCTCTAAATAGGAATTATGACAGGCTTGGCGATTTTGTACCATGGTACAAAATAATTAGAGGCAGCCTCTGAATACGAATTATGACAGGCTCGGCATTTTATACCATGGTACAAAATAATTAGAGGCAGCCTCTAAATACGAATTATGACAGGCTTGGCATTTTGTACCATGGTATATATTATTTAGAGGCAGCCTCTAAATGACGAATTCTGACAGGGATGGCCAACCATACACGTGTTATGGGGAAGGCCAGGTTCAATCTGAAAACGACTCGTGTACAGCTATTCACCAGCGCCGGAATCGTTAATAAAAGAGACAAGCGTGGCAAATTAGGAATTAGCTTCCCGAAAATAACAGGTAAGGAGCGTCAAATTGAACTTTTATACGATACGGGTTATAGCACACGGAGATCAGTGAACGACTTTTGTGACTATCAACCGAAGGCATTATTGATAGGAACAGTTGTGGCTATTTGTTTTGATGCAACAATATGCAAAATTAACCGTATCGTATTTCAATGAACATGACGTACAGGCACACTGTTTTAAATGTGTGAATCTTATTACTCCAATGACTAATGTGGTATTTCAGGAAAGGTCCGTGATAATTGACTCCGGTTGATCAAAGAATGTGAGACTTGACCTATTACTGAACATGTAACCACGGAATACTGATCAATCTCTGTGTTCTTTCATTTCAGGATTCCTCTCGTTATCTCGATGTGATTCTTGATTTGAAATAGACACTTGAGCTGAAATAGACACCGAAACACATATTAAACTATTCGAGCATGTACAACATGGATTTGTCCGAATTATCAGAAACATCAGTTCATAAGACGATGAAAACAAAGCCAGAGTGGACTGTCCATATATTATCCACCGTGAAATACGAAACATCAACTAGGAGTCTGGACAATACAACATTAACCACTGTAAAACACCAATCTTCGATGGAGAGTCCGGACAAGACAATGTTGGCCACTGTTAAACACGAATCACTGCCTGGGAGTTCAGGCAAGGCAACATTGACCACTGTACATGTAAATGACAGCTCTGTGAATCTGGAGAAGGCGTCAGGATCACAAATACATCAGCTAGAATATACAATACCTGATTCTGTATTGACTCGGAGCATGCTGTTGGGGGTTAAGCAAGAACCTGTTGAATATGTGGACACTCTTCCTATACCGGTAGTCACTCAGAACGAACTACCAAGCAAGACTCTGTTCCTTGCGCATCGATGAAATTAGTCGAAATATCAAACCAGGACATCGGCATGCCGAAGACGGTGAGAACACGGCACGCCACAGCCATAGATATCAAGCCAAAGAAGTCGCACCAACCAAGTAGGTTATACGGTGCAGCTATACATGGTTGCATGACAGAGGAAGGGTGATGAGCATCGAATATGTTATGTGATAACATGGGGTGAAGTATTGCGTTCAGTTTCAATTCATTTCTGAACATGTGAGATGATGATAGAACTATGCTGTTTGGTATATCAATGTACTCAATATCGTCATGCCAAAGATTTCTTACTAATTTGTTACCAGATGCTTCTAATATCAATGTAACTAACAACAGGCGGTATAATGATGTTTTGACATTTACCATGAGATTGTAGTATTACTAGTCTCAAAATCGAAAGTGGGACACAGGTTTTCAGCCAATCAGTCAATAATTCGATCCATCGGTCATATATTAGGTTCTATTGTTGGGACCTTTGAATCACCAAGACCTTCCGGATGTTCATTGCTATACCCAGACAGACTTGTTCTGTTTTGTCTCGTGAACCTTACATGAAAGGTGGATCATAATTGTTTATGGTCTTTAAGATGTGATTTCAATGATGCTAAGAATAATGTAAAAATATTTGATTATTACTGGATCTATGAATGGGCTATGTTCTCAGTCAATCATTAAAGCTGGGTTTTATTATCTTTCAGGAAAGTCTTAGTTTTACCAAGACAGATTACCGGTCAACAAGGCACGATATAAACAATCACCCTTACCCCGTGACTCTGTATCAGCGACAAACAATCCCAGTGGAACAAGTGGTGATGGATGGTGACGGACAGATAAATGAACGCACAACATCTGACAGGGTTACACATTTGAGAACAAACAATGGGGAAAAGCCATATCTATGTTCAATGTGCAATTATAGATGTAACAGAAACAGCGACCTTGTTACACACAGGAGAACACACTCTGGAGAAAAGCCATATCTGTGTTCAATGTGTGATTATAGATGTTCGAACAACAGTGGCCTTTATATACACACGAGAACACACACCGGAGAAAAGCCGTATGGATGTTCAAGCGACCTTGTTACACACAGGAGAACACACACTGGAGAAAAACCATATCTGTGTTCAATGTGTGGTTATAGATGGTTGAACAAGAGTTGCCTTGATAGACACAGGAGGACACACACTGGAGAAAAGCTGTATGGGTGTTCAGTATGCGATTATAGATGCAACAGCAACAGTGTCCTTGTTAGACACACGAGAACACACACTGGAGAAAAGCCGTATAAATGTTCAGTGTGTGATCATAGTTTACCAATAACAGTCACCTTGTTATACACATGAGAACACACACTGGAGAAAAGCCGTATAAATGCGATGATAGATTTAACAGAAACAGTGGCATTGTTAAACACACGAGAACACACACTGGAGAAAAGCCGTATAAATGTTCAGTGTGTGATTATAGTTGTACCAATAACAGTCACCTTGTTATACACATGAGAACACACACTGGAGAAAAGCCGTATAAATGCTCTATGTGTGATTATAGATGTTCCGACTATAGTACCCTTGCTAAACACCAGAGAACACACACTGGAGAAAAGCCGTATAAATGCTCTACGTGTGACTATAGATGTTCCAACAATAGTGACCTTGCTAAACACCAGAGAACACACACTGGAGAAAAGCCGTATGGATGTTCAGTATGCGATTATAGATGTAATAGAAACCATCGACTTATTATGCACATGAGAACACACACTGGTGAAAAGCCGTATGAATGTTCAGTGTGTGATTATAGGTGTACCAAAAACAGTCTCCTTGTTATACACATGAGAACACACACTGGAGAAAAGCCGTACAAATGTTCCATGTGTGATTATAGATGTTCCAACAATAGTGACCTTGCTAGACACCGGAGAACACACAATGGAGACAAGCGGTATTGGTGCTCGTTGTAAGATTATAGATGTAACATAAACAGTAACCTTGTTAAACACATGAAAACACTAGTGAAGAAAAGCTGTATAGATGCTTAACGTGTGATCATAAGAGGTACCAAAAGGAGTCGGCTTGATGTACGTATAAGAACACGCATTGGAGAAAAGGCTTATTTGTGATTGAGCAGAAAACTTATGAAACATATGAGAACACACACTGGGGATATGAGGCATGGACGCTGAATTGGTGAGTGTAACTGTAATCAGGACAGTGACCTTGTTAAAATAAGAGAACACACACTGGATAAAAGTCGTATACAAACTCTTTTTTTGCGAGTATACATATAGTCGCAAAAGTGATCTTCACATACATGTATGAGAATAGTTGCCGAAGGGCGGTGGTTCTCTCCAGGTACTCCGGCTTCCTCCACCAACCAAACTGACTGTCACCATATGAGTGAAACAAACTTGAGTGTGACATTAAGCCAAATTCCCTCCCTCCCTCACATATGAGAAGAAAAAACTTGAGAAAGGCCGTGTGAATGAACCATGTGTGGTTATAGATGTAACAAAAACAATGACCGTTTCGGACACACGAGAAGCAGAGCCGTGTGAATGGTCCATGTTTGATTATAGATGTGCCGATAACATTTACTTTGAGCGTTTCAGGGCACCACACATTGAAGGAAAGCTGTTTACATCCTCAGCTTGTGGTTATAGATGGGTACACAAACTGAGCTATCTTCACATATGAGAGAACACACTGGCGAAAAGGGTATGGATGCTCTCAGTCCGATTAAAATAAAGGAAAAGCCTATGGAGGTCATATCCAGCGACCTCTGGCAATCGACCAATCAAATTATTGTCGTCAATGCAGGAGGAGCCGACTCGGGAATTGTCCGACTTCCGACTAGTATCTCTAGTTACTGTTTCTAACAAATAACGGTGTTAACATATAGATTAGTCTCTTTGTAACAGTGCTAACTACCCGACCTATATGACATCTTCTGATTGATATATTTGTGGGAAAACCGGAGAAACTGGTCAACTATTTTTTTCACAGTCAACTGCGAAACGAATCTATATGAGTTGTCTCCCTTTACCTGTCACCAATACTTTAATTTCTGGGATCTAATAAATAGATTCATGGTTAACTATCTGTATTGTTGTTGTATTTAATAGGATTTCAAATAATTAACACAGTCGCTGTTATTTGCATCGAAATCCCACTGATAAGAACCCACTTTATCATTACCTGTAATGGTATGTGGCTACATTCAGATTTCCCGAACTTTCGTTGACAGTCGGTTGGTCTCGACTTCGATCGTGAGTCAACCGAGCCCATTGTGAACTTTGCCTTGATTGATTCGCTATTTGTAATTTGGATGCCACTGGACATAACCGCCATAGGCGTTCCTTCAGACCTACTGAGCGGTCAACAGTTTTCATTGAAACCGGTATGACATCATGATGTTCCAAAATTATCAAATCCGTATCGCTCATCAGTATTCTGAATCCAATATATTCGTTGTAAAGTCGCCATCAAGAGAATGATGTATCTCAGTCACGCTTTGATTGTGACTGTTCGTTTGAGCACCATGAGAATCTTGAAGTACATTGGTTCATACGGTCCCTAGCCCCGTGTTAAGCGGAATAAGACAAGTTACGAAACATAACGCCATTAATCTTGCACGCGCATAAATCTGCATGCGCTATGTATCGCCAAATTTGAGGAACTTTTGAGTGGAGGCGTTTGGGGGTATAGCCTTGCTTATAGCTAAAAAAGTTATAAATCTATACGAATATTACAGGTACAACATAGTTACATAATTTGTAAAACGGGCATGATTAGCTTTTTACCCCTCTGCCAAAACTGTCTTCAATTCGGCGATCTCAGTAGTGTCATCATAACATACGTCCATCTATCTATAACAATATTTCATACCCCAAGAACAATTAGGCCTCCACATACCAAACTGATATCACATATGCATCTGGTCACAGAAGCCTATTGATTGAAATTGTAGTTTAAGGGCCGCTTCCCATTCGGATTTCGCGGCCCATCAACTCAATGTTTTATTTGAATTTCGCGGTACATTACTTTGTTGATCGAATATCTTTTTCAGCGCTAAATATATAAATAAATAAATAAATAATAAATAACAATGAGAGATTAGTAGGAGATATAAATAGAAGTAAATAAGAATCGCTGTATGTATAAGCTCGTACGTCTTTTCCTGGTTTTTTGGTTGTTATACTGGTGAATAATAAGTTCAATGTAATCGCGTGTATGATTCCTTTGTCTTGGTACCCCTTCGTACGCACAAAGCCGTCCAGAAAAAAACTGGAAGAACCGTGGGCGTCATGAGGATTTTTCGGATTGACTTTCCTAATGGCGCTCATGGGAACAGGGTGGGTTCTTCCAGAAATCCGTGCCTGTAACAATTGCTTGGAGTGTGTATTGGGGCACAGGACGGCAGGTCTACGCCCTACATTGCGTGAAAGTCAAAGGATCATATTCTGTGTGAAGGCGTCAGTTCGGTGTCATCTATGGGGTAGCGTGTCGGTGTGGTCTAGGATGTGGTGTTCTGGTTCTGGAGGTTTCTTGTTGTGCGGCGATGTTGATCGTCATCCGTCTTCTGTTTTTAGTCTGTTTTATGATATTTGTCGTCATCGGTGTTCTGTTTCAATTCTGGTCGTTCTCGTCTGTGGTCTTCAGTGTGCTGTGCCTGTATTACAAAGAATAGAAGAGTTTGTAGTTTCTTGTTTTCTTGTGTTATTTTTTGCCACCGACTGGCACTGTCGTGATCTAAGTCACACATGATCAATGACAATAACTAATTAGGTACTAAATATTATAAATAACAATATTATTATAATTAAGGCCGAATGTGAATGTTAGATATGAGTAGTATACAAAGAGCAAAACGATGTCTCTTGACCTCAGAAATTTGCATATGACCTCTGTGACGTCACGCGACAGCCAATCAGAAGCGCGTATTGTGTCACATGGGGTGTGGTGGATGGGTGGGTGGTGGGTTTAAGATGGCGGCCGGTGTGAGTGAGTGCAAGTGTGGTGGATGGTGGGTGGTGGGTTTAAGATGGCGGCCGGTGTGAGTGAGTGCAAGTGTGGTGGATGGGTGGTGGGTTTAAGATGGCGGCTGTGGTGGATGGGTGGTGGGTTTAAGATGGCGGCCGGTGTGAGTGAGTGCAAGTGTGGTGGATGGGTGGTGGGTTTAAGATGGCGGCCGGTGTGAGTGAGTGCAAGTGTGGTGGATGGGTGGGTGGTGGGTTTAAGATGGCGGCCGGTGTGAGTGAGTGCAAGTGTGGTGGATGGGTGGTGGGTTTAAGATGGCGGCTGTGGTGGATGGGTGGATGGTGGGTTTAAGATGGCGGCCGGTGTGAGTGAGTGCAAGATGGTGGTGGATGGGTGGGTGGTGGGTTTAAGATGGCGGCTTGTAGAAAAACGTATAAAAGGAGGCGATTTTTAGGGGAGAGGAGTATTCATTGCACTACCCTGCGGAGCACTCTGACTTATCTGACCTGACCAGCCTACCTGCCTGCTTCACCTCTAGCCAGCCAGCCAGCCAGCCAGCCAGCCAGCCAGCCAGCCAGCCTGTTTGCCTGTTTTGTATGAGCTGTGTAGAACCTTTTACTTTTTTTAATTTTACGAGTGCAAATTCAGGAGACTTTTACACCGTAGCAGTTGCTCATCAGCCTGAGCCCATAGTCATGGCGTCATCATCATTTTTAGTGAGGCTTGGAAAGTACCGTGTTCGTCTGATTGAAGAGATGCAGCATGTGGGTGAATTATGTGATTTCCTTATGGAGGAAAACATACTTCTGAAACAGCGTGTGGAAGATATCATGGCTGAGAAAACCACTTCAGCACAAAACACAGCCCTCATCGATGGTGTACTGCGCTCTACCCCCTATGCATTTTTAGCCTTCGTGGCGGGGTTGAAGATTACGGGAAATGAAGAACTAGCAGATCTACTTGAAGCCGACGTTATACAAGATGATGATATCTTAGTCATGGATACCACCGAAGAGCGTACAGTTAGCAAACGTACGCACCCAGCGTCTGGTGTACCTGCCAAACGCGCTGCACGACCCAAATGCCCCCGACTAACACCTTTAGAAATACCTGAGCCAGTACTCCAGCAAGTGTCTGAGCCTGTGAAAGAAGAAGAGGTGCAACTTCCTATGTCTGTGCAGGGTATCAATAACATTATTCAGCAAGCCTACCAGGCAGCCCACAAGGACATTTGGGAGCTCTCAGCCTATTTAACTGTGAGTGTGAAAGACGAAGAAGTGCATTTTAACGCATCGGGCTTTAACGACAGGTAGGCATATTGCCATGAACTTAGACACCTGGCAAAAACTGGAGACCCTTGATTACGCCATCGATGCGGTTATTCGCGACCAGGGGAGTGACGAAGCGAAATTTTATGTGGGTGACGACATCTTTGTCAGCTGTGCCTATTTCAACGACCAGCTCTTGGTGCATATCCTTAAATGGAAAATGAGGTTAGATACGCAAGAGCGTGTTCATTGTCCTCAGGGTGTCACCTTGAAATTAACGGCGTGGCGGAAGTTGCAGAGTGTCACAGCTGCAATTCGTCAAGCTCTGGCTTACCAGGTGTATGACTATATTTATAAGAAGTACATCGACTCAGTCCTGGATCTGATCAGACCTCAAATTCGACACTTGCGTATCCAAGCATGTGCAGGCTGTGAAAATAACAGTCCCATAAACCAGCATACGTGTGTGGACACTAGTGTACCCTCATACGCACTGATCACTGAGGCACTACAGGCCGTGACCGAGGCGCAAATTGCCCTGAGAGTGGAAGCTGCCTGCCCTCCCAAAATTCCACGTGAAGAAATTACTACCTACATCTACGTGCACCAGGGGCGGAAAGACGATGATGAGTTCAAACAAGTCTTGTTGCAGAACTATTGAGAACAAGTGTGATGTTGAAAAACATTTACCGTATTCCTACACGTTCATTGAAGTGGCTTGAGAGCGTATAATTGTATTAAAAATTCACAGTTTTTACTGTTATTTGTATTAAAATTCAATACTCAGAGTTGAACACGTTCATTCTATTGTCTTGTTGTATAAATATTGAGCATTTTCAAGTTTTATTGCATTGGAACATTCAGACATTATCATCTGCCAGTCTTGCTCAAGCTGAAAATACGGCTTCTCTCTTCACGTATTCCTACACTATGTTCATTTTATGTTCATTGTGCATTGAAGCGCCTTCATAACGTATAATTGTATTAAAATTCAATACCCTGGTGAACACGTTCATTCTATTTGTGTTAATAAAAAATAGTAGAAAATTAAAAAATGGTTGTTAGTGTTCATTTTCAATAATTTCAGTCCGTTATTATTCGGGCTGTAATGTTAAAAATTTTTTAAAAATTTTTAAAAAAAAATTTTCATAGAGGAAAGGGTGAAGGGAGCTGGTGTTAATTTTTTGGGTGCTTTTTGAGTTCGAAGTTTTCCCTTTCGGAAAGATAGAGTGGCTCTGAAAAGAGCCTTTGGAAAAGTGTTACGACACTTGTTTTAGGAGCGGTAAATTCTCTTTACCCCGGCTACCTGCTTTCTACACACGGGACACTTGATCTTTAAATGTTGTTCGTCCGTTTCAGCGCAGTGACACATGTCCCCTATACATGTTAGCTTCACCCAGCATTCTTCACATAGGCATAAATGCCCGCACGGAAATAGGGCGTACAGGCTTTCTTCCTCTGTACACACACTGCAGCTTGATTTACTTTGTTCCTTCGGTAGAGCTTCTTCTTGTTTTAAAATCATAACGTCCATTTGATCAATGTCTTGTCTCATGCCATTAATCTGTTCGTTGAGGCGGGTTACTTCGGCCCAAGAGCATGGTGATGGTAGTGGTGTTGTTGTTGTTGTTGTTGTTGTTTCGTTAGCCGATGTGGTTTCGCAAGCCGACGTCGTTATAATCGGAGTTTGAGTAGCCGTTGTATTTGCTGGAGGTCTGTTACTGTTTAACCAGGGGAGTTCTTCTTCCTCATCAGTTATATCCGCATCAGTTATATCCTGATTTTCTTCCAGCACCACCCTCCTGATTTCTTGGTCTTGTTCTTGATTTCGTTGTCTTATCAACCTCGCATCTTCTTCCATTACTTCCCTCCGCAGCTCTTCCAGTTGTTCTTCACTTCGCCGTATGATCGTCTCGTCGGCAATAACCTGCTGAAAGCTTGTAATTATTGCCACTCCACCATTGTTATGTTCATCTCCACTCGTAATCACCTCTCTGTGTTCTCTAGGGTCTCTCGGATCGGTGAAGAGTCTTCGTCTTGTACCCATGATTGTAGTTGTGAATAAATGACAAGATACTACGCGTTATTTATAGTCTAGGCGGCTGTGGTGGTGGTGGGTGGTGGGTTTAAGATGGCGGCTGTGGTGGTGGTGGGTGGTGGGTTTAAGATGGCGGCCGGTGTGAGTGAGTGCAAGATGGAGGTATCTGCTAAAAAAATTTTGTGTTTTATTTTTCCAACTTTAAAACGGGGTCTCATTTTTTGCAATAAATGTGAGTTCACTGCAGCATGTTTATCGAAAAGGGAAAAAACTAGGAATTTTTTTCTCCATTTCACACCCCATAGCTGTACTCACATTTTTTCCTGCACACTGTATAGTGCTGTGTTACCGTTGCTCAAGGGTAAAAATTTCCTAGTTTTCTTTCTTTCGATAAACCAGCTACAATTTTTAGGGTCACATTATAAGGCTGTGAGCAACATACTTCACGTATATTTAGCCAGGAAAATCCATTTATTTCCAGTGTATCGGGTTTCCCACACTACCGTACTATAACGTTACGCGTGTAAAAATCGATAAAATTATGAAAAATAGCGGCTTAGTCTAGCGCTATCCTGCTAAATTTTTAAATACTACACCATGAGTTGCTTCAGTTCAACTTGAAATAAAATTTATACGTGCACTGACATTTATTGTAAAATGACAACCGTTTAAAATTGGAAAAGAAACACAAATATTTTGTTCAGCGTAAATGTAGACCAAACAGATATAACGATTTCACTGACGTCCGCGCCTTACACTATAAATAGCGCGCAGTATTTACAATTATACCAGTGTCTACTAGACGTGCACAGTGATGGAGTCATCCCTGGCTGAAATCATGGATATTGACATATCAGACTTCATCACAAATGATGATAATGAAGTACAAGTGTTCGACAACATCATTAATGTGGTACATGACGAGCCATGGTTGGATGCTATAATGGAAGACTTATTTACACCTCAACCCCGGGACCACCCCCCAGCAGCCACACCGCATCTTAGAGACCCCCCAGCAGCCACACCGCATCTTAGAGACCTCCCAGCAGCCACACCGCATCTTAGTGACTTCCCAGCAGCGACACCGGATCTTACCCCAGTCGAATACCAACGTTTTGACGACATAGACCGCGTGTTAGAAACTATGTTGAAACAACAACAACAAAGCCCCCAAGCTAAAGGAAAAGCAGGAGAAACGGGACAAGAAGAAACAGAAACCGAAACCGACACAGAAACAGAAACCGACACAGAAACAGAACAAGAAGATGAGGAGAAGAGGAAAGACTTAAAAACCACAGTACCCGAAAAAAGGAAAGACTCAAGAAAAAACAGGAAAGACCCCAGAAAAAACAGGAAAGACGCCAGAAGCGGTAGAAAAGACGTCAGAAGCAATAGAAATAGGCAAGAGGCAAGAAAAAACAGAAAAGACGCGAGAAAAAAAGAGAATAAGAGAGAATACAAGAAAAATAAGCCAAAAAGAAAACGAAGACGTCATCTACTACGCTTCCGCAATAAGAACAAAACTGGCATCCAACACAGAACGCCAAGCAGCCTCCTATTTACACTGCGTGGAATGCTGTAACCATTTCGCTAAATACGCTATTTTTTCCTGTGGGCATCAAGCCTTGTGTGTAGCTTGTATACATCGACATGCCCAAATACCAGCGTGTACGGACGCTTACAAACCCCTAGTGTGTGAATTTATAACCTTGACATGTCCGGTGTGTACTGAGAGAAGACAACGCCAACAGCCCCCAACTATGTAATCGCTTACATATTTCAAAGGCCCTTTTCAGGGCCACCCCATTTTTCCGAAAGGGGAAACTTTTAACATGAAAAGCACAAGAATAAAAAAAAGATAACATCAAATCCCACACACATATATATAAAAACACCTACCCCTCTTATAAATTTCAGTCCGTTATTATTCGGGCTGTAATGTTTATTCCTTTACTGGTCGACAACAACAGTGACAAATGTCCCCCTCCTCCCCTTTTCCCCTTTCCCCTCACCCACTGGTTCAAATAAATTTCAGTCCGTTATGATTCGGGCTGTAATATTAATTACTGATAGAGAAAAAAATTGTAAAATTAGTAACATGTCGCACAGGGTCGCCAACGACAAAAACATCGCCCTCCCTCCTCCCCCTTCTCCCCTTTTCCCTCTTTTCTATGTCCCCCTCCTCCCCTTTCCCCCTTCCCCCTCACCCACTGGTTCAAATAAATTTCAGTCCGTTATGATTCGGGCTGTAATATTAATTACTGAGAGAGAAAAAAAATTGTAAAATTAGTAACATGTCGCACAGGGTCGCCAACGACAAAAACATGCCCCCTCCCCCTCCCCCTTCTCCCCCTTTCCCCTCTTTTCTAGTCTCCAGGCCCTGTGCTGGTTCAAATAAATTTCAGTCCGTTATCATTCGGGCTGTAATATTAATTACTGAGAGAGAGAGAGAGAAAAAAGAAAAAAAACCTGTGTTTGTAAGAGAGAGATTGGTCCTGACAAGGACCGTTAATATCGGACAGGGGTTGTTTTTTGGTGTTGCAGTTTGCTAATAGAATAAAGAGGGGTAATGTGGGACCTGTGCTTTGAAATTTGTGCCAAGTTATCAGAAGCTCTCTTTCGATAGCATTGGTTGGCCCTGATAAGGGCCGTTAGAGTTCAATTTGATCACCCTGTTTTCTTCAGGAGGGAGTTTTCTTGTCTACTCCCCTCACATGTTGCTCACAGAGAAATATCTGTACGGTGTCAACGTGTATTTATGAACACCCTCTTCTTCTTCTTCTTCTTGTGGACAGATGGGCATGCCCTCCAGGAAGTTAGCGGCAGCTATTGTCTGTTGTTGGTTCTCCTGTTCTTCAAAAATGATGGTGGGGAGGTCTTGCAAGGGAAAATCCACGGGCGCTGTTGGTATATTTTCATCCACATAGTCGTCCGGCTGGACTGCTGGCTCTTCTTGTGGACGAGGGGCCAGCAGCGGAGGAGGGGGAGGGTGCATCTCTCTCTGCATGGTGGACTGTAGTAATTCCAACCACCCCTCCTCGCTGATTGTTCTCGATGAATTAATAAGTGTTCGTAAATTCTCCGCTGTTCCTCCGCCTCTCGATACACTGTCTTGGTTCTTGTTCAGTGTCGCACTCCATTCTGTAAATTCTTGTAACCAGAATGCTTTAACGGCGTCCAGCATCGCCTTCTTCTGGCGTCGAGATATCGTTCTCTCTCGCCGGCGGGAGGCCTTGGTGGTGGTGGACATTGTTGCTACACGGTGGCTGCTGCTCATTTTTTTCTTGTTGTTCATCTGGCAGTGAAAGGTTTTGGAATGGCCCGCATCAAGCTAGGCGCTAGCTTATATAAAAATTGCGCGGACGTCAGCGAAATCGTTATATTTGTTTGGTCTATATTTTTACGCTGAACAAAATATTTGTGTTTCTTTTCCAATTTTAAACTTGTGTGATTTTACAATAAATGTCAGTGCACGTATAAATTTTATTTCAAGTTGAACTGAGGCAACTCATGGTGTAGTATTTAAAAATTTAGCAGGATAGCGCTAGACTAAGCCGCTATTTTTCATAATTTTATCGATTTTTAGACGCGTAACGTTATAGTACGTTAGTGTGGAAAACCCGGTACACTGGAAATAAATCGATTTTCCTGGCTAAAAATACGTCAAGTATATTGCTCACAGCCTTATAATATCACCCTGAAAATTGTAACTGGTTTATCCAGAGAAAACTATAAAAACTATAGAAAAAATAGCCTTCGTTTCACTGCAAGAAGGCCAACGTGCACAGTTCCCAATCATTTTGGTGCACTGTGGATCACGCCATCTAGCGGTCGTCACAGGCACTGAGAATGGAATGTCTATCGGCTTGAAAGGGGTCATCTGTTAATAACCAATAGGCCGGTGAAGCATTTTGGAGACGATTTCAATGTTGCCTTCTCTCCCACCTGTGCGCGAATTCTTAATTGTTACAGTCCAGGCACAAATGACACGCAGATGTAGCGTCGCAAAATGTTCTGAAGTATATTTATCTTGGAGCGCGCGCCTACAAAATTGCATTGTAATCTGAATTTAATTATTTTCTAGAACAGGGTACGATACGAATTTTATTACGATGAAATAATTTTGTTTTTACTCACGAGTCATTAGCAAGAATCCATATATACACATTTGCCTGGACGGTGTTTTGTCATTCACCACTATGGCAGCGCACGGAACGGAGCTCGCCTTCTTCCAACTCACGTCTGATGTTATTCTCATCGTCTATGACCATGAACTGCAGCTCATCGAAGAACATCCCCGAGAAGTGAAGCTATGTTTAAGCCTACCAGGCTGGACTTTATTGACACGGTTGTTACAGGGAAAAGAGCCCGAAGTCGATTTCATGCACGTGGGAGTCGGTGTTTACCTGCGAAGTGGTAGAGATGATTCTTTTTTTCCCCGGTTAGAACAGTGTGGTGGTACCGCTATCCTACTCCGGCCGGCATTATGGCAGGCGCTGAAAGCTATTATCACCGACGTCCACGACGTACTCTACCCTGAGGCCAACTCTGTAGCCACGCGCACTCTTACACCGGACTGTGCCCTATTGTTGTATCCCCAACGCGTGGAGCTCATCGATGACGATAGTCGATGTTGGTGTACGTCTGAACCCGCGCGTGTCTCTTTATCCCCGGAAGGCTGGATTACCTTGAAACGTGTGTTATGCGGTGACCTCGACGGGGATAGCATTCACCTGTGTGAAGATGTCTACATTTTCCGCGGTCCCTATTTTGCTCGACTCCTCTGTCTCAAGCGAGGTGGTTTTACTCTGGACCCCGATCTATGGACGGCTTTGCAACAAGTAGTCCCCATGGTGGATGAAGTACTCTCTCCACAGGAGCCTCTCACAGAATAGTACGACTCATGTCTGTACCTGACACTATAAATACCAGGGTGAGACAGAGTGTGTGTCATTCACCGTTCGACATTTAGAGCAAGCATGTCATCCGACCTACGAGCCATTCTGCCCCTTATACCCCAGGTGGGGTTATACGTCTATGAAGATAAAGTCATCCTGGTGAAAGACTGTGGAGCTATTTGCTGGGCGCCCGCTGAGACTCTATCGAATACGGTGACGCTACAGCGTGACGGCTGGACTAAATTTAAACGGGTGTTGAACGGAGAGTTCGACGGACACCTCATCCACATAGACAATGCCATCTACGTATATACCGTACCTCCCCTCTTCGCACGCCTGGGCCGCTACCAAGACCCTACGTGAAGTTTCATCCTAGGCCCCTCTCTGTGGTCAGCCTTGGAGAAAGTAGTGCCTATTGTGGACCAGCTGTTTACACCGGACGAACGATCACCAGACGAATTGGCGTGGGCTCGTGCTATGGAAGACGCGCTGGCTGAACCCCATGAAAAACAACATGATGAATCCGATGATACAGCCGGGGAAGACGAAAGTACTATATCTATAGAATGCACAGAGGCTAGAGTGTCAGTGTCACCTGATGAAGCGAACACACATGACGGGGACCCAGAGGCACCCCGATGAGGGGTAAGAAGACCGTGATGAAGCGGTCCCGAAAGGGGGAAAAGGGGTCAGCATCTACAGTGAACAAGGTGTTAACCGATTTGTATTACAACCCTACCAGTCCAGCCGCGTATAGCGCTGTGGGAGCGCTCGCTCGAGCTGTCCATTCCCAAGGCATCAGTCGAACTGAAGTTCGAGACTGGTTAAAAACCCAAGACACTTATAGTTTACATCGAGCAGCCCGACGACATTTTCGCCGTAACCGAGTCATAGTAGGAGGCATAGACGCGCAATGGCTGGCTGATTTAGTGGATATGAGTCGATTTGCACCTCACAATGATGGACATCGGTACATATTGACCTGTATCGATATTTTATCCAAGTATGCCTGGGTACTACCCATTCGCACCAAAACAGGAGAGAATCTAGTACGGGCGTTCCAGCAGATTTTCAAGACGGGGCGCAAACCCCTTTATTTGCAAACGGAATTTCTCAACCGACCCTTTCAAGCCTTTCTTAAGAAACAGAAGGTATTTTTCTTCCATACGTACAACGAAACCAAAGCCTCTGTGGTGGAACGATTCAATCGCACCTTCAAAGGACGAATGTACAAGTATTTTACTGCCCAAAACACCCGACGGTACATCGATGTACTACCTCAACTGGTGCAAGGGTACAATCGAGCCTATCGTCGCAGTATCCAGCGAGCCCCCCTCGATGTGACAGAACGCAACGAACATCAAGTGCGTGGTACGCTGTACTCACCCAGTCCACCATCACTCACGTCACCCCGTTACAAACGCGGAGATGTGGTACGGATCAGTAAAGTGAAAGGCCAATTTGAGAAAAGTTACTTGCCCAACTGGGGTGACGAGCACTTTGTCATCGTTCGTCATAAACCTCGACAGCCACACGTCTATCAACTGGAAGATCTACAAGGAGAAACACTGCAAGGCACGTTTTACGAGGCAGAATTACAACCCATAGTGAAAACACCGAAAGACTACTACACGGTGGAAAAGATTTTGAAAACGGAACGTCGACGTGGCATCCCCTATCATTTCGTCAAATGGCAAGGGTGGCCCCGTTCGTTTAATTCCTGGGTGTCTTGCCGTGACATGAAACGCCTATAAATTCTAACCCCTATCACCACCATCCTTCAGTGTAGGGTTGTACCATGGATAGTGCAAATCTACCCTTACTGTTACGAACTCGAAAAGCACAAGTGGGTACTATAGTGTGTCTAGTAGTGCTTGTGGGTACGTTATTTGGAGGCGTGTTCTACGATTTGGCGTACGTGATATCCTGTTTCAACACCCCGCCTCCCACAATTCCACCTCAGTCATCCACCACTTCGACCACCACCACTACGACGCTGCCTACGCCATCCAAGACGTCAAGGTACCGCCACGTATCAACCCAGACACCTACGTCTACCACGCCGTCTACTCCATCCACTACATCACCTGACCGCCACATCCATCCACTCACGCCTACGACGCCCCGTATTACTACTACGACGCTGCGTACTACGACGCCACGTGATCCTCCGTCACCCCTGAGAAGCGACGAGCCTTCCAGTCCATCACCACCACCACCTAGTACCACCACCACCACCACTACCACTCCTACGACGCTAAACACATTTAGAGTGCACGAATCACGTTTACCACGGCAACGGTACCCGTTCGACTACGATCCCCGGTGGGATCCACGAGCACGGTGGTGGGCCTCTGAACGCCGAGCGCAAATCACCAAATAAAAAAAAAAAAAAACTATGGATCCTCGGTGGCAGCATCCTTTCACGTGTCTCATCGCTGGACCGACAGGGTCGGGAAAAACACACTTCGTTCAACGTCTCATCCAACACGGGTCAGCCCTCATTTCACCTCCTCTAGCTCGCATCCTGTGGTGTTATGGAGCTTGGCAACCCACGTACGAGGAACTGGCACGTGTGCCGGGACTCACCTTAATGGAAGGCTTACCCCCTGAGGATACACCCAAAGACACGTTGGTGGTGGTGGACGATCTCATGACGGAAACGGACAGTCGAATTGAGCATCATCTACATCGTGCAGAATCTCTTCAGTAAGAACAAAGAGCACAGGAACATTAGTTTGAATGCTCAGTATGTGGTGTTATTCAAAAACCCCAGAGACGCTTCCCAAATTACGCACCTGGCCCAACAGATGTACCCTAAAACACGGCCTTTGTACGAGAAGCCTTTGAAGATGCTACCCAACGAGCTCACGGGTATCTACTCATCGACTTGAAACAAGACACTCCCTCATCCCTTCGATTGCGTACCCACGTTTTTCCCGGAGAGGTGCAGACGGTGTACACACCCAAATAAAAGAAGAAGACAATGCACTCTAGCCGTCACTCATCATCATGTCTGCACGGGTACGCAAGCACGCGCCGGCCCTCCGCGTATTACGCAGCGCGCCACCGGAGGTGGGCCGGGCCCTGGTGCGCGGGGCGGATCCCGACTTGGTACGGTGTTTGTGTGAAGTGGCGCATAATGTGTTAAAAGGCAATGTTCCGCTCAGTCCTCTGCAGAAAAGGAAATTGCAACGGCACAAGGCGGGTCTCCGAACGTTGGTGAAGAAGACGGGTAGTGTGAAGAAAAAGAAACAGGTGTTACAGCGAGGTGGATTTCTCGGCGCACTCCTCGCACCCTTAGCCGCTACTGTACTGGGTCCGTTACTAGGCTCCATCTTGGGACGCTAACGTCATGGAACATACGAAAAAAATGATGCTGGTGGAACCTCGACTGTTACAGAGTTTGCAATCACCCTATCCCGTGCCTGCCACAGTGCAACAACTCCAGTCTCTGGATGAAGAGATGAACGTCGACTACCCGATCACGAGAAAATTCAACTCTACCATCATACGCTGAACCGGTACCAGACGTTTATGGATCAATATAGAGGGGGTGGTAGTAGTAGTACACTACAACTACCACCGCCACAACCCACACTGACACCCCCGCCACCCTCACCTGAGCTGGAAGAGGAAGTGTTGGCCAGTGTGCCTAAAGCCTTCAAGACCAAGGCGCGTTTATTGTTGGACCGGGTGAAACAGAATTCCGATATGGGTTGGAACGCTGAAGGAAAACTGACCAATTTGATCAACGATATCGTACGTTCTCGCAAACACTCTAATCCACCGGGCTGGGAAGTCTTTGCTCAGGGATTAAAAGACACACACACCCCTCAAGAATTGGTAGGGAATCCTAACCGTTGGGCCTTTATGCAGCAATCGACCCGACACCAACCACCACCACCACCCTCCTCTTCTTGGGCCCCCATGTCACCGCCCAAAACACCACAACGACGACGGAGACCTACCCGATCTAAGTCACCGCGACGATTACAACGCCGAGGTAAGGCGCCCAAGGCCTGGGAACCCTACTAAGGGGCAACCCCTATAAAAACCCGATGCAGAAGGCAGAACAACTCAGTCGTCATGTTTTACCTGACGTTGCCCAGTAATAGTTCACTCGATGTGTTTCCTGACAACACCTTGGCCAAGTATGTCACTCAATTACCACAACCGTTACATTTACCGGGTCGGTGGGAATGTGGACTGGTAGATATTCAGTACCCTTACTCGTGGTACAACGTACGAGACAAAGAAGCATAGTACGAAGTGGCGTACGAAGGCAAAGTAACCAACCTGACGCTCCCCGAAGGCCAATACGATACGCCCCAGAAGTTCATAGAGGGTCTGCTGTCCTTATTGAAGTCTCTACGGGAGGCCACGAATAGTTCAAAACCCCTGAAAGTCTACCCCTTCAAGAATCACGTGATCTTGGCTGTCAACCCACACAACGACAAGGCCTGTATCCTGCTGAGCCCTAACGTGGCTGTGAAACTCAGTCATACACTACAGCAAATGTTAGGTCTGCCTTACAGCGTGTACCCGGGGCCCACCACCGACAACGGTGACGTTGTGATGGGTATGAAAGTAGGCATGTACGGACTCTACGTCTACTCGGACGCAGTGGACAGCCATATTGTGGGCGATGTGAACACACCTCTGTTACGGGTGGTCCCCATTAGCAAGTCGTATGGCGATCAAGTCAACCAGAGTTTCAACCATATACTCTACCTGCCCGTACGACATACCGATATCAACACGATCATGGTGGGTATAAGAGATGACACGGGACACCCGGTCGCATTCGAACGAGGAAAAGTGGTGCTGACACTTCATTTTCGACAAGCCCGTTCTCCTCACTTCGTATAATGTACGTGCCTTACCAGTGCCATACGCCCAGCTATGCCGATTACTACAAGAAACAAACGGGAGGAGGCTTGCCCATCTTTAGCGGTGCACGCATACAACGAGGTCACGGATTGGGAAACATACTGGGCAGCATTGTGAAAACGTTCTTACCCTTGGTGGCACGAGGTGTTAAAGCGGTGGGCAAACAAGCGGTACGCAGTGGATTGCGCGTGGCCGGTGATGTGATGGGAGGCACAGCACCCCGACAAGCCTTGAAACGACGGGCTAAAGAAGCCGGCAGCGTCTTGATCGCCAAAGCCCTTAAAAGACAACCACGGACACAGCGAAGAGTCATTCGACGTCCAACACACCGACGACGCACACCCCCGAGGAATAAGACCAAGAAGAAGAAGAAGAGTAGTAGGAGAGACATCTTCGCATAATGGCAT
>JAVTVY010001718.1:0-36797 GCA_036873755.1 Hanleya hanleyi | reverse complement strand
ACCGGAACTGACCTTTGACCCCGGCGCGCAAAGGTTTCCACCGCACCGCGGTGGAAACCTTTACACCGCGCGCGCCGGGGTCAAAGGTCAGTTCCGGTCACCTTTAGCGACGTACACAAAACAGAAGCGAGTATTTAAAATCCGTCACAGAGCTCTCGTCCAATCAGAAGCGAGTATTTTGACCCGGTGCATTATGGGACATATCCAAGATGGCGGTTCCAAAATGGCGGATCCAACATGGCGGCTCCAAAATGGCGGCGTATGAGAGCTTCTGGACATGGACCTGATAGAAGTCCGGAATGGTGGAACATTCGTAAACATTCGGGGCACTTTTACATCCGGGGACTTTTACATCCGAAGAGACACGGAAGTGCCCGAACATGATATCAGCTAGCGTGCTATAAAAGGGAAGCGGTCTGGCCGTTTTATCAGACACTCTGTCAACCACCAAGATGTTCACTTGTACTACGTGCTCGAAATCATTCACTCGTCTGCACGACTTGCGCCGCCATGAGGCTATCAAGCACGAAGGAACCGCCCGGTATAACTGTACGATATGTACACTGTCGTTTCAGCGCCCGGATCAATTACAGCGCCACATACGTGCACGCCATGAAGTACCCAAGCGTCCATGCGAAGAATGTGGTCGGCTTTTCAAACTGACCAGTCAGTTGCTGCGACACCAACGCACACGACACCCTGCTCCGCAGCCACGTTTGCAGATAGAAGAGCCCGTAGGCATCAATATCGACACAGGGGGAACTCCCACCCATCGCACGAGGGCCGATGATGATGTCGCCCTAATTCAACAGTCAAATTCCCACGACAAGACCTTGGGCCAGATTTTGTACGACGTGGAGGGCAAAGTACACTTCGTGGACGAAGCCATAAATGTTCCCAGCGATCTGTCACACGAAGACCATCCAGTGAGTGACATTTATCGGCGCCACTGGCCCATGATCCGGCACTGTTTCTACCGTCATCGCCCTATTCAAGATATCTACAATTTCCGACTGACTGACCTCGCCCGTCTACGTAGCTACGTCGAAGCCATCTTCAATGATCAAACTACGGCCTTCAAATTGAATCTGGCGTTTGGTTATGTGCTGCAGCATAAAGAGACAGTCCAAGTCCGATATTTTTACCCGAGTAGTAACATCCGGGTATTTGACCAACCGTTTACCATCATTAACCGAGTGTCGCTAGAGACGATGCTGGAGAAACTTGACACCGTGGATCCCTTGGAATGGGCCCAACAACAACGCCCCAACACCAAGTGGACAGTGGAGAGTGTGACCAATGTTACGTTTTTCGTTACCAAGCTGACCGACCACTCCCATCGGCTGAATGCGCCACTCATGCACTGATGAATACCATAACATGCCGTACATGCTCTATATGTCTACATGTTGATCGTTGACGGTACGGAGGTGACCGAAGAGACACGGATGTTACCGAAGATGTCACGGCTCGGCCCTCGACTTGGGGATAGTTGAACGGAGTGTGCTAAAATAGATCACCAGCTAGCGTGCTATAAAAGGGAGGCGGCCTGGCCGTTTCATCAGACACTCTGTCAACCACCAAGATGTTCACTTGCACAACCTGCCAGAAGCTGTTTACTCGTCTAGATACGTTACGACGCCACGAGGCGTCCACCCACAACGATGCTCGGTATACTTGTATAATCTGCGCACGGTCATTCAATCGGAAGGATCATTTACTGCGTCATGAGAGGGTACTCCACGCGGGTGCGACGGTACTATGTAATGATTGTGGTCGACTCTTCAAACGACCCAGTCGGTTTAGACAGCACCAACGTTTGATGCATGCCCCGTCTCTACGGTTTGGGCGACAACTTCCACTAAAGAGGAGCCGCGGAAGGTCAGACCCAGTGAAGATGAACCCGGAGAGACGAACGCCACTGGTGATGCGATGACGAAGAGCCTACCTATACCCACGGTCCAGGAGGGCCTGGATATCCAGCCGGACCCCTCCGTTACGGTTTCGAGTCATACGCCTGACAACATCGAACATTTTCTGGACGAGCCCATAACTGTTCCTAGCGATCTCTTACAGGACGCCCAGCCAGTGAGTGACATTTATCGGCGCCACTGGTCCATGATACGGCACTGTTTCTATCGTCATCGCCCTATTCAAGATATCTACAATTTTCGACTGACCGACCTCGCCCGTCTACCTAGCTACGTGGAAGCCATCTTCAAAGATCAAGCTAAGTCCTTCAAATTAAATCTGGCGTTTGGTTATGTGCTGCGGCATAAGGAGACAGACCAAGTCCGATACTTTACCCGAGCAGTAACATCCAGGTATTTGACCAACCGTTTACCATCATTAACCGAGTGTCGCTACAGACGATGCTGGAGAAACTGGACACCGTGGGTCCCTTGAAATGGGCCCAACAACAACGCCCCAACACCAAGTGGACAGTGGAGAGGGTCACCAATGTTACGTTCTTCGTGACCAAACTACGGAATATTCCCATCGGGTGAATGTATTCACCCAGGCACTGATAGATACTCAGAATGCGCAAACATGTATCTGAGGATATGTTGCCTCAACGGTTTCCTGGGCTGCCCGATGATGATTACAATAAACGGTTCAAAGCGAACATGGCCGAAGATGGAACTTTCTGGAATGGAGACTTCTGATTGGACAAGAATACATCTAACGGACAGGAACGAATATGGCAGATGCAAATGGTGGTCTCTAATTGGACAAGAGTGTTCTTGAATTGTAACACCAAGTGGATAATGGAGATATTGACCAATGTTGCGTTCTTCGTGGTTAAACTGACCACCACCTCCATCGGATGAAAGTATTCACCCACGCACTGATAGATACCCAGAATGCGCAAACAACTATCTGAGGATATGTTGCCTCAACGGTATCCTGGCCTGCCCGACGATGATTAGAATAAACGGTTCAGATGGCACTTTCTGAAATGGAGACTTCTGATTGGACAAGAATACATCTAACGGACAGGAACGAATATGAAACATGCAAATGGTGGCCTCTGATTGGACAAGAATCTTCTTGAATTGTAAATATACCTAACGCGGCTCCTCCAGCGTGGGTATGATGTAACATTGGGGAGAATAAACTATATGAAAAAAACTTCTTGTTGTTGTTCTCTCATGTGTCATCCTTGTTGTTGTTGCTGTTGTTGTTCTCTCTCTGGTCTATATCATGGCGTTATGTTAGAGTGTTAAGGTGTAACGACGGGCGTTGACGGGCATCACCGCATTTCGAAGAATTAGTGACAATTCCATGGAATATCAGAGCTTCTGAGCTATTTCACTAGGGCGTTGAAGCATTAAGAATGGTGTTGGTGGGCGTTGCTACAAGATGACACCTCACACGGTCCATTTGGACCGCGGATGGTCCATCTCTACACCAAATAACATCCTTCACTGCTATAAAAGGCCCACTTTCGCTACAACTTGTACTAATGACGTCACCAACGACGTCACAGATGCTATAAATATCCCTGAAATCAGGGTCTATACTCCGAGAGCTACAACATGATACCCCACACGACGCATTCGCAACGCGGATGGTCCATCTCTGCACCAAATACCTTCCTGCACTGCCCCAAAAGGCTCACTTTCGCTAATACTCCTACTGATGACGTCATCGATGACGTCACAGATGCTTCGGACATGCCTCAATTCGGAATGTACACCCCGAGAGCTACAAAATTACACCTCACACGACGCATTCGGACTAAGGATGGTGCATCTCTACACCAAACTCACCCTCACGCACCCACAAAATGTCCACTTTCGCTACTACTCGTACCGATGACGTCATCAATGACGTCACAGATGACGCGGACACCCCTCAAATCGGAATATACACCCCGAGAACTACAAGATGACACCTTCCAGGACGCATTCGAACCGTGAATAGCCCATCTCGACCCAAATACCTTCATGTACTGCCCGAAAATGTCCACTTTCGCTACTACTCGTACCGATGACGTCACAGATGACGCGAACATCCCTCAAATCGGAATGTACACCCGGAGAACTACAAGATGACACCTTCGAGGACGCATTCGAACCGTGAATAGCCCATCTCGATCCCAAATACCTTCATGTACTGCCCGAAAATGTCCACTTTCGCTACTACTCGTATCGATGACGTCACCGATGACGTCACAGATGACGCGGACATCCCTCAAATCGGAATGTACACCCCGAGAACTACAAGATGACACCTTCCAGGACGCATTCGAACCGTGAATAGCCCATCTCGACCCCAAATACCTTCATGTACTGCCCGAAAATGGCCACTTTCGCTACTACTCGTACCGATGACGTCACCGATGACGTCACAGATGACGCGAACATCCCTCAAATCGGAGTGTACACCCCGAGAACTACAAGATGACACCTTTCAGGACGCATTCGAACCGTGATTAGCCCATCTCGACCCCAAATAACTTCCTTCGCTGCCCCAAAATGGCCACTTTACTTACTACAACCAACTGCGCATGCGCAGATTAACGCGACATGCATTCAAAAACACACCATTCTGACTCACCCCTACATAGCACCCAAAATGCCTGTTTTCTATACTACGGCCAGACTGCGCATGCGCAGACTATTGAACACGGACGAACCATTAGTGTAGTCAAGTGGTCCTCCACGAGAGCTTCAAATAAGACCTCACTCGACCCCATTGGACCATGAGTGGCCCACCTAGACTCCAACATGTCCACCCCGTATGGGCCTATACACCCATAGCCATGCAGTATAGGCCTATGGGCCTACCCAGGCCTCGGTGACTTTTTCAAAAATTTCACCGATTCGCTCCGCAACACTTCCTATCGTGTTCTAAATGACGAGACGAGTAAAACGAGACCCCACAACCCTACCGCAAATGTATAGAAGTGGGTTTCCCAGTAGGATAAACATTGAACCTATACCCCAGTATGGGTCTATATGGGGCTCGGTGACTTTTTTCAAAAATTTCACCGATTCGCACGGGGACACTTCCTATCATGTTCTAAATGACGAGACGAGTAAAACGAGACCCCACAACCCTACCGCAAATGTATAGAAGTACGTTTCCCAGGGGGACAAACATTGATCCTATACCCTCAGTATGGGACTATATGAGGCTATATCGTACTTTTTCAAAAATTTCACCGATTCGCACGGGGACACTTCCTATCATGTTCTAAATGACGAGACGAGTAAAACGAGACCCCACAACCCTACCGCAAATGTATAGAAGTACGTTTCCCAGGGGACAAACATTGATCCTATACCCTCAGTATGGGACTATATGAGGCTATATCGTACTTTTTCAAAAATTTCACCGATTCGCACGGGGACACTTCCTATCATGTTCTAAATGACGAGACGAGTAAAACGAGACCCCACAACCCTACCGCAAATGTATAGAAGTACGTTTCCCAGGGGACAAACATGATCCTATACCCTCAGTATGGGACTATATGAGGCTATATCGTACTTTTTCAAAAATTTCACCGATTCGCACGGGGACACTTCCTATCATGTTCTAAATGACGAGACGGGTAAAACGAGACCTCACAACCCTACCGCAAATGTATAGAAGTACGTTTCCCAGGATGGTCCTATACCTCCCATACCCCATATAGGCATTTTCCCGTAATTTAGGATAAAGTCCGTATTCCGTATTTTTTCAGGAAAATTTTTACATACACCCACCCTGGAACTAGGGGAAGATAACTCTGTTGATAGACAAGCCCCGTTAAGCCCGGCGACCTATATACCCCTCATACCCCATATAGGCATTTTCCCAGGTTTTTCGATAAAGTCCGTGTTCCGTATTTTTTTTTTTCAGGAAAATTTTTACATGCACCCACCCAGCCATCAAATACCCCTTCACCTAGGCTTCACGTTGATACCTCACTCGACCCCATTCGACCATTAGGGGCTCCCCTAGATGCCAAAACGTCTATTTTCATACCCTTGGGCCACCGCGCATGCGCAGAATGACCCTAATTCAACCCCACACCCAGTCCATCAGATGCCCCTTCATGAATGCTTCACTTTGATACCTCACTCGATCCCATTGGACCATTAGGGGCTCCCCTAGCTCCAAAAAGGCTATTTTCATGCCCTTGGGCCACCGCGCATGCGCAGAAGGCCGATATGTCAACCCCACACCCAGTCCATCAGATGCCCCTTCACGAATGCTTCACTTTGATACCTCACTCGACCCCATTGGACCATTAGGGGCTCCCCTAGCTCCAAAACGTCTATTTCCATACCCTTGGGTCACCGCGCATGCGCAGAATGCCGATATTTCAACCCCACGCCCAGTCCATCAGATGCCCCTTCACGAATGCTTCACTTTGATACCTCATACGACTCCATTGGCCCATTAGGGACTCCCCTAGCTCCAAAACCGCTATTTCCATACCCTTGGGCCACCGCGCATGCGCAGAATGCCGATATTTCAACCCCACACCCAGCCCATCAGATGCCCCTTCACGAATGCTTCACATCGATACCTCACTCGACCCCATTGGTCCATTAGGGGCTTCCCTAGCTCCAAAACGTCTATTTCCATACCCTTGGGCCTCCGCGCATGCGCAGAATGCCGATAGTTCAACCCCGCGCCCAGCCCATCAGATGCCCCTTCACATATGCTTCACTTTGATACCTCACTCGACCCCATCGGTCCACTAGGGGCTCCCCTAGCTCCAAAAAGGCTATTTTCATACCCTTCGGCCGCCGCGCATGCGCAGAAGGCCGATATGTCAACCCCACACCCAGCCCATTAGATGCCCCTTCACGAATGCTTCACTTTGATACCTCACTCGACCCCATCGGTCCACTAGCGGTCCCTACAGATTGCCGAACACTTCCACGAAAACCCACGAGTTTGGGACTACTTTCGGTCCGCAGAGGCAGACCGCATCACCGCCAGACCGCATCACCGCGGAGAAATACATGCTCCCAAGGTCACGCCCCATTCACCCAGACCGGAAGTGACGTCATACCTGCGCCCCATTCACCTGCGCACACCGCCCCAATACCTCCTCAAAACCACCCCATTTTTTTTTCTGCGCATGCGCAGTGAGGCGCTGGGACGTGAATTTGCTCCTTATATACTACTGACATATATACACATTACATATTTGTATCGGTGCGTAACACTTTCAAAGACGCCGGCTGGGTATATTCCTGGAGAGTGCGGAAGTAATTACTTGAACATCTTCTATTGATACCATTCTAACACGAAATAGTATTTCTACGAAAGGAACAACAACAACAAAGCACAAGCTGATTAAGTATAAGGGGCGTAAAATTGAGTGTATATTTAGTATAGGTTACGTCATTTGATTGATTATTACAGTAGATGCGGTCGCAAGTAGATGTTACGATGCAGGAAAAGCTGATCACCTACATTATAGCGAACTTCCCATACAAAGCCTACATTCAACCAGTGGAAAATTTTGGAGGAGAAATGAGAAAGACGCAACTTTTAACGCAACTATACGCTAAGGATTCTGGTCGTCATCTAAATACAGGCAATCCACATTCGGAAGGCAGTTGGTGTGTTTATTTGTTGGACATCTTGGAATCGGAAAGAGCAAAACATTTGAAATGGAATGTCCAATTTTGCAAGATGTACTGAATCAAGCTCGCTGCCTACTCAATGGAACGGGCGTGAACGTGAAATTGTACCTAACCTTGCCGTAGTTTATCTTCGTCAGCTGGGGAAACCCCAGCTAATAAACTCGTTATAGAGGATATTTACTTCAAAGTGTTGAAAGCGCGAGCGAACCCCGGTATTACATTGGTCACCCTCAAGCTCTACTAGAAACTACAGCGAAATATCCGTTTACCGAGACAGAGGTGCTGATGTTTACCAAACATGCCGGACAAGTATGTAGAACTGGAAAAATATGTTTCATTCCGTATCTCCTTCCAGATTAACAATTGAATTCGTTATATCGAAGCGGAGCCTATAAAACCGACCCTTTCAACCTTCATTTCAATCTCACCAGTATATCGGTGTATGTTGATGGAGTAAACGCACCCGGCCGACCTTTCCAAAAATCTCACTGTACCTCGGCTCATCTCAACGTGGCGGTTGCCATTGGAAAGACAAGAAGCGATTTCGGGAATTATAAAGAGCTAGAAGACTTTAGCAGAGGATACGCATTACGCGTGTTTCAACTCTACAAACGGTCCAAAATTTTCACGCAGGGCCGACCATCATCTGGAACTTTGGAGGGGCCTTGCCATGAAGTACCAACTGCTTAGTATACGCTGAATTCTCCTCTCATGTCGGAGTGTACAATACAAACAATATAAACAACGACGAATCTGATGAGGTACTCTGCGCGATACATTCTGATTCATATCTAAGGAGTTTTCCCGGCAAACTAAATCTCCAGAGTGATTGAGTGAATACAATTTGACGTCGCTTTCAACGATATTTTAGCTATATCGCGACTAACCAACTAAGCACCATCCAGACAAGTTGCGTTCCTGCTACTTCAAAGAAGAAATCTTTGAGGCAGCATGGAACCATCCACCCTCCATCCTCCATAAAACACCGAGGACAGCATACAAGATAGGGACAGGACGCTTACATGGTGCAATAAAGACAAGTGATATTACAGTGCTAGACATCACATTATCAACTTCCTGTTGCTTCTCAGCAAAATGCATTCAAGCAACAGGATCCCGTGCCCACCCAACCACCCGCCAGAATACCTGTGATTACGGGACAATGCGGCTATATCGTGAATACCGATCCTTCCCAGCTGAATGGAAGTGATTGTGTTCTGCTTTGTTTTTTTCGATCCATCCAAACTGTAATGGCACTTACTTCGTGATGTTTCTGGAGGATAATTGTCAATGGTATATGCATAATAACGCCCAGAGATATGCAAGCCGATAGAACTGTTGATAATTGCACCTTCAACCGTTGTCATATTGATTGTTCTGTATACCCTTTCATTATCGATTATTTCAGGAATTGCAGACGTATAACTCATATGAATCCTGTACAATCGTGTAGAAGCATTTATCCCGCTTCAGACAAAATCGTACAATGAAGACGAGCGATCACGGTCACATGGTCGCCCGATACCCATCCACCGCCGTCGATTGAAATTCGGTGTGAGTAACTAGGTTATCTCCCTTTACAGTAGCTCCTGTCTCAAAGCACTCGCATCGGTTGCCTCGCGTCGATTACTCCCCGGACTTCATTTCGAAATTTACAAGTATTTGTAATAAAGGTGAGCTTCAGCAGATGAACTTCTAAATTAGATAGCATTCATTTTGTGACCATTGACATTTTGGCCTCAACCATATGCCATATATACCTTGACCTTTGACCTACTGACCTTCGTACGCCATATCTGCGTGACCCCATAGTTATTATGGCGAAACTGAGAGAAATCTCTTTCTCAGCGAAAAACTTTTCGTCGCGATTGCAATTCCAGTGATAGCACAGGGTACATCTGACAGCGAGAGGTATAAATCCGATGCCATGATAATATCTTTGGAGTAGTTACACAAAAAATAGACCCCGCATGATAGAGAGGGGTATACACTCAGATCTCACGTGTATTTGCAGTTCACAAACACCTCAAACGTGCTATATGATCCTTATATTTTCATATCTATATAGGTGCGTAGGTCCACTTATATTCGTGGAATGTCATTACGAATCTTTTTCTGGAAAGCTAGCTCGATGTCGGTCTCTGGACTCTGGGGGACTTCCGTCCTGAAAATGGTAGGTAGTTACCGGGTATTCACAGATGTGATTCGTCTGACCTGGGGGAGAGCGTTGTACAACCCACACATTTCATAATCCTGCAGATTTGGAGGCTCACGTGTGCTAGATATGTCAATCTGAAATAGGTAGATTGTGATATCCTCCACTTAGGCTTCCGAATCAGCCAGTACAAAGGTCTGGAGTGTACGCCAGGCTGTTAGGTGCAAAGACGCTTTTGTTTTCAAGCGACGACAGAGACGATATTCATGGCATATCGCCACTTGCGAATGTTGATTAAGGGGACCTACAGATGATGTAGCTTAAGAAGACATCCTAATGGATGAAGCTGCGTTTCTCCACTTTATCCGCTTCCCCCAATGCACTGATTGGTTTATTACCAAAAGCGGGTCAGTTGAATACAGATGAACGGGTTTAGCTCAATGAGCCTCACTGGTCTCTTCCCACGTGGGTGGGGGGGGGGGGGTAGGAACGGTGTTCTATAAGACGCGCTGATTTTTTACGGTCGGCGTCAAATTTGGTGATAGCTTGTATGGAAGGCAAACACCGCCAAAAATACAACAGTGAAAGAAATAAGCTGGAGTCAAACGATTAACGTTCATTTGACAAACGAACAACGGACAGGCAAACAATTAACGTTCGATTACCAAACAATTAACGTTCATTTGACAGACGATTAACGTTTGCTTACCAAACGAACAACGCACAGTCAAACGAACATCAGACAGTCAAACGATTAACGTACAGTCAAACGAACATGAGACAGTCAAACGATTAACGTACAGTCAAACGAACATGAGACAGTCAAACGATTAACGTACAGTCAAACATCAGACAGTCAAACGATTAACGTACAGTCAAACAAACATCAGACAGTCAAACGATTAACGTACAGTCAAACGAACATCAGACAGTCAAACGATTAACGAACAGACGGCGCCACCATCGGCATAAAAGTTTATGTGGAAAAAGATCGCCAAATATAGAAAAACGGCGAACCAGCACATTAGCGACGCGGTTCGTCTCCTGAACCAAGCAGCTGCGATGCTTGGCCAGGCAGTTTATCTAACAACTTCTTGAAATAAACAAATATTCTGAAATTTATACATGTGTTATTCAGACTGTTGTGCTATAGATTCAGTTAAAAGCGTTTCTGTCAAATTTCAGTTTTGACGAAAAATAACTTAAATGATGTTCACAAAGGCTTTCATAATCACATGTTTGAAATAATTTCCAGCTATCCAGTTCTGCAAATAATTTATTGATCAAATCATATCTTACCATATTTCATATCTAGTTAATGAGAAATAACTTTTTATCTACTTGGATATTTTGAAAAAAAAGAAATCCTGGTCCTAAATTGTTTTGTCACAAGTAGGATGCTGCGAACTGACAATGTTCACATGTTCTGAAAATTGCGATTCAGATGTCGATTGCACACTAATAGCATCAAAACAGCCGGACTTGAATACGTGTGTACATGTAGGTACATCCGCGATTATTTTTTTAAATTCTATATATTTAAACGTTTCTAAAAAAAAATTAAAAAAATGAGTAACAACATTTTTTCAAAGCATGACAGGCTAAATAATGTCCCTTGGTCGCAAGATTATGGTTATAATAAGGATATTCGAATTTGAATTTTTGATTGGAAAAAAATGGTTGATTATCGGCCGGGTGTGGGGGGGGGGGAAGGGGCAATTATGGTCCCCCTATCAATCTTTCTATCCTATTTCTGGAACGCCAAATACTTGACAGCTGACACTCCGTGACTTTGTATGTTGGGGTCATTTTGATCCTATTGCATGACCCTCCGAACAGACTATCATGGGTAAATTCAAAATGGCGACCATGTTGGGTATACCAGGAAATTGATGTTTTCGTCATTTTTGTTCCAAATTTCTGCTTTTCTATGAGGAAAAGTGGGCAAAAAATATTTTATTTCAAATCAGACTATTACTTACCTATTTATCATGCAGTTTTGCCGAGAAATGGCAAAGATAAAATCAATCGAAAAATCTGACCGAATAGTCGACCAAAAAATGTCTTTTTTGAAAATGACGTCACTGTGACGTCATGACATCGGCCAATTTGGATAATTTTACATTTCTGATAGAGCTTGACTCAAGGGTATAGTGTGGGACGTTTCAGCTTCTAGCTCAAGGGTAAAGAAAATATTTAAGGTGTAGGGAGGCAGATCCCCCCCCCCCCTCCAAGGCCTGGACAGGTCCCCAAATCCCCAGGCCAGATGGGGTTAATAGGCCATTTGCCAGTTCTACGATCATTACAGAGCGATCTAGGTATATTCATTGTGTAGCAGAGATGCACAAAATGCACACGCAACTGTTTCGAACCCTTTTCCAAATTTCAAACTAAATACAATAGATCCAAATTTAATTTCTTTCTCTCCAAACGCTGGACTAGTTGATAAATATTTAAATAAAGAAACAGTCATTTAACTAGAAGAGAATTATTCTGTTCATACATTGTATATTTCCTATTTAGAAAATTCAGACTATCCCAACAATGAACTCGACAGAGATATAACCAACTATTAAAATCATTTATTCACACATTGTGAACAGGTTCATTGGAAACACAAAGAAAAAAACATGGAAAAAGATGATATAAATGTCACGTTATTGTTGGGGCTATAAAAACAGCTTTTTACCTGTGGCCGTCCACCCCATATTATTGGAGTATTGCCATAATTTTCGATCTCAAAATTGTCATAACTGGTTGACTGTTACAATGCGCACACGTGTGCAGTCCACTGAGCGCGCTGTCGTCAGTTCTGCAAAAGGACGAATAGCTCAATTTTTTTTTTTTTTTGTTACTGATTAATAAACGACTTCGTTTTTTTGTTTTTTTTTTATCGAAGTGATACTTAATAAACGATAAAAATAAGAGGCAGTGCATACCGTAAGGTGCGAATAGTGCGATCGGGTCTATTTGGATAATTAAATGGTATACGTGTATCTAAATTTTCTTGTAGTGCCTATTAAATAGCCCGGTATTTATGATACAATAGCCCGATCGCGCTATTCGATTTATTGGTTTTTAATTAATTGGTTTGGGACTTTTTCCCGCCAGGGCTTTAGCCTCTGTGGCTTTTGTATGCCGCGCTTTTGTCCCTGGGGCTTTTGTCCACTGCGGCTTTTGTCCTAGATTCAGATATCATGATCGTGTTTCGATTTCTATTGAAGTCTGTGGCCGTTAGAAATAGAGGTCCGCAGTCTGTACACGATGTGGCCATTGGAATCCGCATTTTTATATAGCTCCAAACCGTCCTGGTGATGGACGTTCTGCTCGTAGATGGGGACCTGTTGACCCCCACTCTCTCAGTCGAGACGACCATTCAAATTATCTCCCTCACTGTGACGGTGGCACCCTCTGTTGACCGATGTTCATTTCACTGTACGTTAATCGTTTGACTGTCTCATGTTCGTTTGACTGTACGTTAATCGTTTGACTGTCTGATGTTTGTTTGACTGTACGTTAATCGTTTGACTGTCTGATGTTCGTTTGACTGTACGTTAATCGTCTGTCAAATGAACGTTAATTGTTTGGTAAACGAACGTTAATTGTTTGCCTGTCCGTTGTTCGTTTGTCAAATGAACGTTAATCGTTTGACTCAAGTTTATTTGTTTCACTGTTGTATTTTTGGCGGTGTTTGCCTTCCATAAGCTTGCATCGCGGATTAGCGCATTAAGGTGCGCGATTGGCTTATATTCTCTCGCATCTATTTAGAATCTAATTAGCAAATAGACAATATATTAACTCTCCAATCTATGCAATTTAGATGAGATTGTCAAAGTGCTAATTAAACAATATATTGTCTTCTCTGCAATCTCGCCGAGGTAAAAGACATTTGCGAATCTACGCTAAATAGACAATATATTAACTTTCCCTGAAGTGCGAATCTATGCAATTTAGATGAGATTATCAAAGTGCTAATTAGACAATATATTGTCTTCTTTGCAATCTCGCCGAGGTAAAACACATTTGCGAATCTGCGCTAAATAGACAATATATTAACTCTCCATGGAGTGCGAATCTATGCAATTTAGATGAGATTATCAAAGTGCTAATTAGACAATATATTGTCTTCTCTGCATTCTCGCCGAGGTAAAACACGTTTGCGAATCTACGCTAAATAGACAATATATTAACTCTCCATGACGTGCGAATCTATGCAATTTAGATGAGATTATCAAAGTGCTAATATATTACCTTGCACAAGAAAAAAGTGAATGACAAATCGATTTGCGAATCTACGCTAAATAGACGATATATTACCTTACCATGCAGTGCGAATCTATGCAATTTAGATGATAATTAGAAGAATTATATTGCCTTCAAACCCCGGCACCAAAGATTAGCAAAATATCTGCACTATATTGTCACCAGTGCTAATTAGCATCATGTTAAGAGATAGGGGAGAACGAAAAATATCAACGAAAAAGCCAATTGCGCACCTAACTCAGTAGCAATGAGATGTACAAGTGCCGTGGACTAGAGTTACTCGACAACGTATTGTCAGGTTGCAATGAACAGTCTCGTGCAATAATCCATCTTAACCAACGAGGGAGGATCGATACAACTCACCTGGTCTGGGCCGATTAGGTCGGGAAAAACCCCCTGCAGAGGATGCTGCAGAGACAAGCAAAGCAAAGTAATACAATAAAACAATTAACATATATTCTAGTAAAGGTATACTGTAGATGCATGAATTAGTGTCGCGTAGCGTACAAAGCCTGAAATAATGATCCCTATTCTATAGTTCATACATTTACCTTCAAGAGAATGGAATAACTTTTGTACAAATATCTACAACCTCCCTATCTAAGAAGATAGATAGATTATTTATAGGGTAAATATATACATCCTCAACCAAACGGCTGCTTTCCAGGACGGCCCTGTATCTCACAACTTCCACACATTAAAACACAATTTCAATAATACGTATTTTTTCAGGGGGGCATTAGAGTTCACTTGTACCTCGATTAAATAACAAGTATAATAAAATCAGTTGCCTTCGTAAAATGCGCTTAATTTACGTTTAAAACTGTAAAGAGATTTACACGACTTGATTTCAGTCGGTAATTTGTTATATACAAACAATATATATATTTGTTATATACATTGTTTTGCTTTCTGAGGCACACAGAACAATATGAATGTTATTTCTCTGCCTTGTGGTCTTGTGGTATAAGTATGAACACTGGAGTTAAAATTAAAATAATCACATAGATAGAAGGGAACCATTCCATTTGTACATTTATAAACCATTTCCAGGACATGCATTTTCTGTCGTTTCCGTACATCACACCAATTTAGATCTTTAAGCATGTCTACTACGTGTTCCCGTTTCCCACGACCCAAAATAATTCGTGCTCCCTTATTTTGTAAAACCTGGAGCCTTCGTTGGAGCTTGTCACTACAATTCGACCACACTACATCACAATAATCAAAAAGTGGTGTTACCATAGATGTAAACAGTAGTTTTACACAGTCCTGTGAAATATATTTACGGACCTTGCTGACGACACCTATCCGTTGCGATATTTTTGAACAGATTTTGTCAACACGATCTCTATATGTCAAGCAAGAGTCAACGTAAACACCAAGACACTTCAATACGTCAACCTGGTCGATTTGACATTCATTCACATCTAGATTCAAATCGGGTTCCTTAGCAAGTCGTTGATGTGTTCCATATAGCATGCATTTAGTTTTTGACACATTTAAAGTCCAGCACTTTTCTTTGAGCCATGTAGATACAATTTCTAGGTATTCTGTTAAGGCCCGATTTATCTTTAAAACAAAAACATCAGAATAAAATATAGCACTATCGTCGGCATATAATACTATCTTAGAATGCTTGAGCACTGAGGGCAAATCGTTCATATAAACAATGAAAAGAAGAGAACCCAAAACAGAGCCTTGGGGCACTCCATAATCTGACATACATCCCTTCAAACTGACACTTTGAGATCTACCAATAAGATAATCTGAGAATCACTCAAGTTCAACACCACTTATACCAAAATTTGATAATTTTCTCAAAAGAATATATGGATTAACTGTATCGAAAGTTTTTTTAAGATCAAGAAATACGCCATCTGTGGTGCGTCCGCTTTCCATGTTCTTGAGTATATAATCACTTACATTAATGAGTGTAGTAGAAGTGGGCAGGTCGAAAACCAGACTGAAATACATTTAGTAGATTATGGGAGGAAATATGATCATATAGCTGTCTGTGAACTATCTTCTCTAAAATTTTCATTACATTCGAGATTACCGAAATAGGTCGATAATTTCCAGGATCAGACAGGTCACCTTCTTTATGAATTGGGGTTACTTTCGCCTGCTTCCATTCTATTGGGTTTTTCCCCGTTTTCATAGAAATATTGAAGAGGTACGCGAGCGGTTGGCTGATTTCAATCAAGGCAATTTTCAAAAAGGTCGTATAAATCTGGTCCATACCGCAGGACTTTTTAGAGCGTAATTTCGTAATTACTTTTTTGACTACATTTGGAAAAATTTCATAGAACTTGAAGTCAATCACGCCGTCAGTATTTTGATTTTGAGACATCCTAGAGGGCGCCGTTCCAAATTTCTCAGCGAGTTTGGTAGTTTTTATATTGTTCATGATCATAAGGTACTTTTTGTCTTTTTTCTCTGTTTGTTAAAATAGTCCCTTTGGTACATGAGATTTCTGATGTCATCGGTTATCCAGGGAGCTGGTTGACCTTTAACCTTGCGTTGTGTTGTTGGAGCATGGATATCACAGATATAGTTAAACAGTTTATGGAAATAGTCCCATGCGTCCTGTATATCATCAATCACGTTCATAACCCACCATGGGGCATCCTTAACGTCCTTTATGAATTTTTGCTCGTCAAAATTTTTCATGCATCTTGTGTCAATGATTTTTGGCGGCAGCTTAGGAATCTGTCCTTTACGGACACAATATTGCAAATAATGGTCAGATATGCCAACCTCGAGCACCCCAGAGTGTGTAATTTTACTGGGATCATTAACAAAAATAAGATCTATGCAGCTTTGACTAGTAGGAGTTACCCGAGTGGCATCTTTAATTAACTGTGAAAATGCCCTGTCTAACTATGTCCAATAGTTTCTTAGCTTCACTTCTGGAAAAAGTATCCAAGTTCAGGTCTCCTGAAATGATAGTTTCAACATCCTGGTCTAAGCAATCTAATAGTGCTGAATACATTTCAAAGAAGTCCGGTATGCTGGATCGAGGTGGTCTATATATCCCACCTATAAGAATTTTTCTGGTTTTCGGTAGGTTGAGTTCAATCCAGGTATTTTCGAGAGCGTTCAGCATAGGTGTAGGTATAGGCTTGGCGGATAAGGCTTCTCTGACATAACAACATAGTCCGCCACCTCGGCGATTCCTGTCATCACGCTGTATCATCTTGTAGCCCAGTATTGACACTTCTATATTAGATGATAATTTTGTTTCAGATATGAAAAGTACATCGATCGGTTTATTTTCCAACAAAACACTTAAGCTGTCGGCATGTGTATCATCCGCGAGGCTGTTTATATTTAAATGTCCAATTACAATACCTTTGCTGGACGGTCTCTCAAATTTAAGATTGTGCACATTTGTTTCAGCTTGTGTCAATCCTAAATCGTTTGTAAATTCCGCGAAGTTCACATCTGCCGTAACGCACGGTGCACATATCCAGGCCGTGTCACTTCGTCTAATGTTGTGATACTCGTTTACGGTCATGTTCATACATTTCCTGTGGACAAAGCGATTACATTGATCGCATGTCAGGGCGTGTTGATTTCTCCGAACACATTTCGAACACAAAAGGCACGGACATTGGACCGGACCTGGGTTCAGCTGGACGTCGCCGGCTAACAATAGGACGAGCAAGCAGTAAGACTTTACACCTGTACATGGTCGGTAAATCTGACGAGAGGCCCATATCTGCTCTGTACATGTTTTCTTCACCGTTCTGACAATCAAGTTTAAATATTCCAGTCCAGTATTTTTGCTCATAAAGTATGATGACCGACAATATAATTACCCACTGTATCCAGATCACTTCATAATGGAGTTGGTAGATTTTCGGTGAAGTTGGCCGTGTAAAAGACGTAAAAATTTGTAAAAGACAGGAGCGCCATAAATAGCAACCTGCACCTGACTTTGTAAAAGACAGGAGCGCCATAAATAGCAACCTGAACCTGACTACAGCCATCTTGACAAGCTGTAGTAGAAGCACCCTTTATATACTGCTGTGCATCTTCTCTAGCCAAGTCGACGTACATCACGTTGCTCTGTACATTGCCTTGGCATACTTCTCTAGTAAAGTTGGAACGTTAATCGTCATTTATGATTGGATGCAGAGACGGCGTGCTGCATCCAATCAGAATGCGCGTTACGTAGTAGTTGGTTTCCCAAGATGTCGGCCCCCACTAAGAATGAGTTGTGTTGAATGTGCGGGGAAATTCTATCGAAAAGATACAGGAAGAGCACTTTCACGGCCACTTTCGGTGTTTCTGATCAATTGAATCAGATTTTGGGACACGCTGCAAGGTCGAACGATAACGAATCGCCGCACGTATGTGCCGACTTGAGATTGAAGGGAAACAACTCCTGGTGGCAAAAATTCTCTCGCCGTTAAAACTTCCACTAGGTGGCGCAGAGCAGTATTTCTCTGCCACCAGCCAAGAATGTCAAGGCAGCGTAGAGAGCTTCGCGATGTAGTTGACTTGGCTGGTGAAGATGACTGCTGTGAGAAGTAGTAAGATGTTTAGACGTCGGAATTCGTCACGAGCTCTCCTGCTCGTCATTAACGGTGGACGAATCTGTAGGAATCTGCTCGTTATATTACTGATGACGACTTATTAATTCTCTATGGCGAAATATGGCTGCTTTCTGCAAGGCGTCGTTGTCAACTTGACCCACGGCACAGCGGTGAACTCTACGCTCAGCGGCGTCTACTCCGCGGCACAGACCCGAGAGGCGAATATAATTCTCGGAAAATACAATATTGAGAAGGTACCCGCGGGCGGGTCTATTTACCCACTAGTTCGTTATCGCAATCACAACACCAAGTCGATCGAAGCAGGACAATTATCAACTCCGTGTGTGGTGAGAAATAATATAATCCCAGACGACGGTAGTCTTGATGGCCCCCCCCCCCGCCTTGATATGTACAATGTAATTCGGATGTCAGCTGTGCCGATGCACCGTATGTCTATGTGCAATGAGATGTACAAGTGCCGTGGCCTATAGTTACTCGACAACAAATTGTCAGGCTGTAATGAACAGTCTCGTGCAATAATCCTGACCAACGAGGGAGAATCGATACAACTCACCTCGTATGGATTGAGGAGGTGGGGCTAAACGACCTGCAGAGACAAGCAAAGCGAAGCTAAGTAATAGAATAAAACAATTAACATATGTTCTAGTAAAAGAATACTGTAGATGCATGAATTAGTGTCGCGTGGCGTACAAAGCCTGAAATAATGATCCCTACTCTATAGTTTATACATTTACCTTCAAGAGAATGGAATAACACTCGACAACAAATAGTTACTCGACAACAAATTGTCAGGCTGTAATGAACAGTCTCGTGCAATAATCCATGCTGACCGCAATAATCCATCCTGACCAACGAAGGAGGATCGATACAACTCACCTGGTATGGGCCGAAAAGGTCGGACAAAAACACCTGCAGAGACAAGCAAAGCAAAGTAACGCAATAAAACAATTAACATACACGCTTAAAACTAAAGTATTGAAATTTACTCGTAAAGTGTTGAAATAACCCTTTAAGTGTGTCCACAGGGACGACGAGCAGTCCCTGTGGACACACTTAATTTAAAGGGTTATTTCAACACTTTACGAGTAAGTTTCAACACTTTAGTTTTAAGCGTGTATATTCTAGTAAAGGTATACTGGAGATGCATGAATTAGTGTCGCGTAGCGTACAAAGCCTGAACTAATGATCCCTGCTCTATAGTTTATACATTTACCTTCAAGAGAAATGGAATAAAATATGTACAAATATCTACAAACTCCCAATCTAAGAAGCGCCCTATATATACTGCTGTGAGAAGTAGTAAGATGTTGAGGCGTCGGAATTCGTCCCGAGCTCTCCTGTTCGTTAATGACAGTGGACGAATCTATAGGAAATAATAGGGAGCCCACACGAGCTCTCCTGCTCATTATGTTACTGATGACGACTTATTACCGTTGATAGTAGATCTCTATGACGAAGTATGGCTGCTTTCTGCAAGGTGTCGTTAACCCACGACACAACTGTGAACTAACTCTACGCTCGGCGGCGTCTACTCCGCGGCACAGACCCGAGAGACTCAGTGTTGGTAAATGCAATGTTATATAAATGTGCAATCTAATTAAATTAAATCCTATCTGCTCCCGATTTGGATATGCCACTTGTAGGAACTAACAGGCTTGCTGTAACTCGCGTGTTAACCAATCCCGAGACCGCTTCATAGTGGTTTGAAGGGAACATTGATGACAAAGAAGTTTTGGTTGGCTCAGCCGAATCAGCCGGCTCGCTGGCGGGGTGTCTTTTCATGTTGACGCGGTCCCGGCATTGCGGCACCATATTACGGGGTAGATATATGGACTGATCTTTAGTGTAAACATTGGGGTAAATGGACAGAGTGAACCTATCTCCCCTCCCCGACTTCAAATGGATGAGTCCAGATGCGACCATGATATCATAATGCTATTAAATATCCATGGTATGGGCGCTCAGAACACCAAATTCAATTGAAATACGTAAGATCCTATATACCGACATGTACGATTGGGGAGCATCAATAGGATATTAATTTATTAAGATTGTATAAATGTGTGAAGAGTTCACAGATATATTTCTCAGATAATACAATATTGAGAAGGTATCGGCGGGCGGGTCTATTTCCCCACTAGTGCGTTATCGTAATCACAACACCAAGTCGATCGAAGCAGGACAATTATCCACCCGTGTGTGGTGAGAAATAATATAATCCCAGACGACGGTAATCTTGATGTATAATGTTATTCGGATGTCAGCTGTGCCGATGCACCGTATGTCTATGTAAGTGTATTATATACGAGCCGAAGCTGTACGGACTGTAAGCAAATGTATTATGTGTAAATTCTGCGCCGTAGGCACTGGAATTTGCGTGCTGCAATGTTTATAATTGATGAGGAGTGTGTGATCTATGATTAATCAGTCAACGCTATGACGAAATATTATAACTCAGAGGGCTACAGCGTATGCCAACTCGGACCGGAGTCGCGTCAAGTTATATTTCCCTGTGTCTAAAACCTTCCCACTGCGAGAAACTATTCATCTGGGCCGGCGTTACAAGTCACCTAGCCTCCTGTGGGAGTAACTTACAACGTCGATCCGAACTGTAAACAGATGGCTGTGGACTTCTATACCCGAAGCTTTCTGGTTACGTTTGCAGGTCGTACAGCAGCAGTGCGTTGTACACTCTGGCCAGCTCGTGTCTCATGGCAGCAGAGGTGAATCAGGCATTAACTTTATCCCGGTCGTCCGGCACCCGCTCGGCTAGACTACGGAAGCACGTCTCTCCTAACGCCGATAAAAACTTCCTGCCGATAATCCGTCCCAGCTAGCCCAACAGCACGATGTGTCACTTGGATATTCTCTCTTCAACTGTCTACTGAATTCGTAATAGCACGAGCTTGTACAGATTCGATGATGTCATTTCTCTCAGTCAGGATTCATTCAATACGCATGGAAATGCTAAGTTGCGCCCAAAACAGCAGAATTACACTTCGCTGACTAGAAATTAGGTAGGCGATCAATCCAGAATTACAAGCGTCTAGTCCGTCATTCATAATTAAGCCGTCTTCCATTAGAGAATATCCGCGTCCATAATCCAAAGACCTATTTCATATTCCATATAACAGCATTAGCACCAAATTCAAAAAGACAATCATAGTATACATAAACATAAGCTAGTTTCCTGCAAGAGAGAAGCGGTCAACAGTTTTCAATGATGCCGACAAGACATCGTGATGTTTCAAAAATAAAAAGTCCGTATCGCTGATCAGTATCCTTAATCCATAATAATCGTTGTAAAGTCGTCAGCTAATGAATGATGTATCTCAGTCACGCTTTGAATGTGACTGTTCGTATGAGCATAATGAGGATCTTGAAGTACATGGGTTCATACGGCCCCTAGCCCCAGGTTAAGCGAAATTAGACACAAGTTACGAAACGTAACACCATAGATCCTGCACGCTACGCTCGTATTTTGCTATCAGCATGCAATATGTATCGCCAAATTTGAAAAACTTTGAGTAGAGGCGCTTGGTGGAATAGCCCTGTTTAATAAGTTTCTGCAAAAATGTTTTGCGACGTTGATTAAAATCGTCACATTTAACACAGGATCTAGCAAATGCTACTAGGCGAGATATGTCTACGCCATATGCAGGTCCCACTGGAACATTACTGTCCAGAAAGGGATAGTTCACGATGTCGAAATTGTAATAATCTCTTTTGTCAAAACCCTGTCTTGTGTGTTTTCTGTACAATAGGTTACGAGCATAAACAAGTGACCATCAATGCCCAATGCTTGAACGTAAATGTGAGATTCTAATTATAACCAAACTGGTATAGGTCAGCCAATGAGTCGGCTGAGAAAGTAGTCAACCAGTGGCCTAGGATGGAGCCAAATGTAGCCAATCAATACCCAGAAAACAAACATAGGCGTTAAGGTGTTGCTTGGGATTCCCATTCTCTGGCTGCAACTATGACTATGCGTATATACTTACAGTGCCTGGGGCATAGTCAGCACTTCCGAATTTCCCCTTTGTCTACTACTTCCCGATGGTTTATATTTATTTTTTTTTTTTTTGCTTGTCCATTGTCCATTTTATCGTCAAATGCAGGTATTCAAATGATTTGACAAATGATAGTTCCAAAACGCGACCCAAGTTCATCTGTATTCGCTTGCTATGTGAATGGTCCAGTATCTCACAGACTTTGTTGTTTCCATGCAAATAAACGCCTTTGTGTGTGACTGTAAATAGAATCCATAGTTTTTCAATCCATAGGAAGTATACATATTTCTGGTGTTTTCAAATAAGCTTCGATATTGATCGAGTTACGAATGTTTCGAAAGTGATGACGGGCTAATTTTTCATCGCCCGATCGCACTAAAGATTTAAATTCTCAATAGTACAATTAACATCGGCCATGGGGAATTCCACAAGCCAAAAATACGCCTGTTGAGTGAGGCCAGTACTCTAAAGGGAGAACGGTGATCGGCGAACCTCATTGATAGCAATGTACCGAAAACGATGTTAAATTAATCGTCAAAATTCAGATAGTTTCCATTCACACAATGGTTTTGGACCAAACATTGCACTATATAATAAAAGTTTATAGTGATATTGATTGTCACTTGGGAGTGATCTCCCTTTATGTAATTGATCTGCTCGTTGAGGGCGCTGTGATTAGCGAATAAAGAACCTTGCAACCTTGTAACCTTGAGTCGGAGTTAGGCCTATGACCAGGCGTAGGCGGTCCCAGTATTATATTGTATCGGTACCATGAGAAAGAGCTAACCCATATCCGAGGAGAAAAAGTGTGTCAGCAAATAATCGGATTCGACGCCAAAGCCCTCTACCTAGCGTGTTTGAGTCAACCCATGCCGGCCTGTCATTATACACGGTGGCTGCCTGAGGGACAGGCGTTCAAAGTCCAACGATCTAGAAAACATCTAGCAAAACAATGGCTCGATTGGGAAGCTCCGCGACGAGGCGTCATCATCCGTCACCAAGCCAACCACACGGAAAAACGAATCGGAGATCGGCGCCTCCCTGTAGACGGATTCGCCATTATCAACTAAAATACCGACCGTGCTCCAGTTCGATGGTTGTTATTGGCACGGCCATGAGTGTTCGCTCACAGGAGGGCACTATAACGATCGCCGTGGACTGACGCCGGCCGCCTTACGCCAGGAAGTGGTCTAGAACCGCGACTATAGCCAGGGATTGGGCTACGCCTATGCACAACTACAGGAATGTGAGTTCCATCAGATGCAACGCCGTCAGCCCGAGTTGTACACCTTTCTACACCGCCCATGACCGGCTGCTGGATTACAGGACTATTATCACCATGGCCGACATCCTACGCACTGTTCAGACAGGGGACTTCTACGGGTTCGTCGAATGTGACATCCATGTCCATGGCCACCTGAAAGCAAAGTTCGCCGAATGCCCGCCCATCTTAAAAAACACCAAGGTGGAACGAGATGACATTGAAACCACCATGCGGGCGTATGCCGAGGAACATAATGTACTCACACAACCCCGGCGTATGTTAATAGGCAGTATGTTTAACGAGAAGATCCTGCTGGGCACCCCTTTACTACGTTGGTACCTGAGTCACTGACTGGAAGTCACCAAAATCTATCAAGTGATGAAGCTTACACCCGAGGCTTGTTTCAAGAAGTTTGCGGAGGACGTAACCACGGTCCGTCGTGATAGAGATTCCGACCCCAGTAAAGCTATCATCGGAGAAACGACGAAGTTGCTTGGCAACAGTGGCTATGATCAAATCGCAACCAACCAGGACCGCCATGTCGACATTGAGATTTGCACCACCCAACAGTCCCGCAAACGCGCACACGTGGAGATGGTTGACGACACCACGTATGAAGTCACCTTGGCCAAAAAGACCATCACATACAACCTACCGCTACAAATCGGGTGCATGGTGTACCAGATGGCTAAGTTGCGGATGCTGGAATTCCTATACGATTTTATGGGCGTATCCTTCGACCCGTCAGACTGGCAGTTGATGGAAATGGATACGGATTCCGCGTACATAGCCGTCTCCAACACGAACTTGGAATCCTTAGACAAACCGGAACTGTGAGAACGCTATGAAAGCGAACGAGATGGTTGGCTGCCGAGAAAAGACCACTACAAGTATGACAAACGAACCCCCGGTCTCTTCAAGTTAGAATGGACAGGTGAGGCCATGATCGCCCTCTGCTCAAAAACGTACTATTGCGACGGTGGAGACGATATCAACTTCAGCTGTAAAGGGGTCAATCATTGGGATGATAAAATCATCAAAGCCCTGTACCTCGATGTACTCCAGGGTCAGATCAATGCCAGTGGGACCAACAAAGGTTTCCGTATCGTCCAGAACCAGATGCGCTCCTACACTCAGCAGCGGGACGCCATCACCTTCTTCTACCCCAAGCGCAAAGTTCTCCCAGATGGTGTGGCCACAACGTATCTGGATATTTATAGTGATGGATACTATCAAAAATGCTAAAATAACCCTGGGCTTACACTGCAGATATTCCACTGGATACTGGCGTTGATATTATAATAAGAAAAAAGAACTGTTGTATATATGTTGTGTTCTCTGTTATAAATTAAAATGTGTTTTTTTCCTATAACAATGTGATTTTGGTTCTTTTGTATACCGTAGTTAACCAGCTTATGGAAATCCCCCCAGGTTTCTAAAGGGCACGATTCAGATTTGCATAGGACCTACGTGCCGTGACATAAAGGGCCCCGTAGACGCCTCTTGAAAGAGCTAATTCGATGGCATTGACCTTGGAAATTTGCATGATCTTTGTGCCGTCACACAAACAGCACGTAGATAAAACCGATTCAGCGAGAATGACGCGAGATAAATACCGCACACGCTCGAACAAATGAAAGAGCAAATTGAGGTCAGTTGACCTCAAAAATGTGCATATGACCTTCCGGTTCCGGCCACGTGACCGGAAGTGACCTTTGACCCCTGCGCAGTATTTTTATCCGGAATTGTGCGCATTCGCAGGGGCTAAAGGTCACTTCCGGTCAGGTGACCGAAGCCGGAAGTGACGTCACAGAGGTCATATGATTTTTTTTAGGTCAACTGACGTCAATTTGCTCTTTCTATACTACTGGGGTGGCACATAACAGTTCACTTGCCTTTGAAAGGCAAGATTATGTTTGCTCTACACATTCAACGCAGCTGAACAAACTGTGGCTAATATACTGGCGAGAACACGAATATTTACTGTTTTTACAGGGTATAGAAATTGTTGACCGCGTCTCTTTTGCATTCATGAAAATAGGTTGATTTATATCAACAGGTAACTTATTAATTTACACTAATTGCAGAACACTAGCATTACTATAACTGAGATACTCACGACAACGTTTTCTGTGAACAGTAGCATCTGTCAGAACCACAACTCCAGCGTTCTGTAAATGAAATGACTTCTCCCGAAAAAGTTTTTAGCCTAGCTTGTTCCCTCGTTCCACACAGTGACATGTTTTATAGGCTGTCACTATTTTACACTCCATACATCGTTGTTATCTTAATATGCATTCATTGGATTATACTCCAGGAGGTGGGCTGGGGGGGAGTACCATTCTCGCTAGCCAGGCCAGCAATTACATCAAGAAAATTCGTGAGACTTCGCGACTACTACCAAGGCCGAGCATATAGGCACGCTGAGGAAGTATATAGCTGACTTGGATGGAAAAGATAAAATTAAACATGTAGAAAAATCTATCATTGGTGCCTGCTTGACCGATGTCTCCATGATCATTTCTCTCTTGTAGATATAATTACATCTTGTATAAGATACAAGAGGTTTGATTGGTTCCTTCCCGGTGCATTTTATGCAAATTCTCAATGTCACGCTCCTGTTGGCGAGCTTCCATATCATGTTTGTAAGGTACACACACGGGAAATTTGCCACGGTATCGAAGGGATTTATCGCAAATACATTCCCGAAACATGGTATATCCGTATATAAATATCCAAAAATGAGGAATTATAATACCATGATAACCAGTGACACGTGTAATGATTCACCATCCTGACCTGAAATATTCTTGCGGCATCGGTTCCACTATACACTATCGGGAAAGGAAAAAACATCAATTCTGGATTCCTGCTTAATCCTGGTCTCTCGTCAAATGAGTTAACTTCACGCTCTATCTGAAAAAAAAAGAAATAAATACTGTTACAAAGACTAGCAGATTTTCGGATCACACAGTTTCGTACTCTGAGAATCAAATCTTGGAAGATACCCTCTGACGGTATCTTTAAGATATTCTACCCCAGGATTTTATTTGTTCGGGGATATTATATTTCATTGGGACACAATCTTACATTAGCCCTAGAAAATATATCATTCTGTCAATTTGCGTATTGTTGTTTAGGTTCTCTGAGACTGTGATGTCCATGTGAGTATTAGGAGATATCTACGGCAATTATGAGGGCAGTATATGGAACTGAATATCACATGACTTAACCCTATCCGGTCTTGGAAAGGGGGGGGGATTCCGCCCCATTCCCAGTGAACTTTTCTTTTGTGATCCGAAATGAAAGAAATTAGAGAGCCGAAGCATTGTAACTTATGACCCCAATAGTTTATCATATTGGGGTCATTTTGATCATATTTTCATAACCCTCCGTGCAGAGGTTCATGGGTAAATTCAAAATGGCGACCAGTAAAGTGATGTTTCGTCTTTTATTTTCTTCATAATTTTGCTTTTCCGTCAATAAAAAAATCAACAAAAACTATTTTATTTGATCTCAGATGAATATTAACTAAATTATCATGGAGAGTGTGAAAAGAAAATTGCATAAATAAAAATTAGGAAAATTAGAAAAATCACTGGGACGTCGTCATGGTGGCCATGTATCTTGGATGTTTTAGACTTTCTGGTAGATCAAACGGTATAGTGTGTGAAGTTTCAGCTCCATAGACTCTGGGATAGCGAAAATATTTAAGGTGAACGAAATCAGGCACCCATCAGGCTGCGATATAAGTAGTATATAAAGCGTATTACAAAGCTTATTGACCTACTTTTTTGTTCCCCCTGGGGCGTATTTGAGGCGGAACTTGATCACGTGACGATCATGTGATCGTTGGGGGAAAACCACCTCCAACACAGAAGAGTTCCAATCTAGGGGGAGGTAACTCCGGGTGACTATAGTTCCGGCAACCTGTAACCTTTGTATTCCTCCGCGGTGATGCGGTCTGGTGGTGATGTGGTCGCAGAAAAAAGCTTCCGCGGAGAAAAAGTAGTCCCTAGACTTCAAATACGCTGCATGGTCCGATGGGGCCGAGCGTTTGGCCGCCATCTTGAATTTTTGCCTCGTCTCATGTCACGGTAAATTGAGCAACATTACCCTCAAAAAACCCTCACATTACTCTCAAAAAAACCTCTAAGCCATATAATAATAATAAACATAATCTATAGGTGGTGTACCATGTTAATAGGATCAGTCCAGCATCTGTACCACCCTAGGGTCGAGCGTTTATTGTCCCGTGTATCTCCGCAAAAAATCAACAAACAAAATGGCGGCTCCAGGATGGTGTTGGGACGCCCTTTCCACATCACGGCGTCGATCCTAACCATAGCGCCATCTGCACACACTGACGCAAGGGAGACAACTCGTGTGGCCCAAGGGTATGGAAATAGCCGTGTTGGAGCTAGGGGAGCCACAAATGGTCCAATGGGATCGAGTGAGGTATCAAAGTGAAGCATTCGTGAAGGGGCATCTAATGGGCTGGGTGTGGGGTTGACATATCGGCATTCTGCGCATGCGCGGTGGCCCAAGGGTATGGAAATAGACGTTTTGGAGCTAGGGGAGCCACTAGTGGTCCAATGGGGTCGAGTGAGGTATCAAACTGAAGCATTCGTGAAGGGGCATCTGATGGACTGGGTGTGGGGTTGAAATATCGGCATTATGCGCATGCGCGGTGGCCCAAGGGTATGGAAATAGCCGTGTTGGAGCTAGGGGAGTTACTAATGGTCCAATGGGGTCATATGAGATATCAATGTGAAGCATTCGTGAAGGGGCATCTGATGGGCTGGGTGTGGGGTTGAAATATCGGCATTCTGCGCATGCGCAGACCAAAGGACTATTCTGTGAAGTCATGTGACGCAGTCAGTATGTCGGCACCTCTTCCCACTTCCCTTATATGTGTTGTAACTAATGGTCCAATGGGGTCGAGTGAGGTATCAAAGTGAAGCATTCGTGAAGGGGCATCTGATGGGCTGGGTGTGGGGTTGAAATATCGGCATTCTGCGCATGCGCGGTGGCCCAAGGGTATGGAAATAGACGTGTTGGAGCTAGGGGAGGCACTAATGGGCCGATGGGGTCGAGTGAGGTATCAAAGTGAAGCTTATGTGAGGGGGCATCTAATGGGCTGGGTGTGGCGTTGAAATAGCGTCATTCCGCGCATGCGCGGTGACCCAAGGGTATGAAAATAGACGTTTTGAGAGCTAGGGGAGTCCCTAATGGGCCGATGGAGTGGAGTGAGGTATCAAAGTGAAGCATTCGTGAAGGGGCATCTCATGGGTTGGGTGTGCGGTAGGAATATCATTCTGCGCATGCGCAGACGCAATGCGGAGCTCTCGTCCAATCAGAAGCGAGTATTTCAAATCCGTCACAGAGCTCTCGTCCAATCAGAAGCGAGTATTTTGACCCGGTGCATTATGGGACATATCCAAGATGGCGGCACGTATGTTCAAGGTGGCGGCACATCCGGTGTCGAAAACTGGCCATTTCGTCGGGATGTGGTCACCTAGTGTCGAAAACTGGACCTTGTATGGGTCCCGCTAGACGTTTTGGAGCTAGGGGAGCCCCTAATGGGCCGATGGAGTTGTATGAGGTATCAAAGTGAAGTATATTTCAAGCATGGGTGGGTGCATGTAAATTTTTTCCTGAAAAAATACGGAACACGGACTTTATCCTAAATTACGTGAAAATGCCTATATGGGGTATGGGGGGTATAGCACCATCCTGGGAAACCTACTTCTCGACATTTGCGGTATAGATTGTGGGGTCTCGTTTTCTTAGTCTCGTCAAGACAAACATGATAGGAAGTGTCCCGGAGCGAATGGGTGAAATTTTTGAAAAGAGTCACCGAGACCCATATAGACCCATGTAGTCCCATACTGGAGGTATAGGATCAATGTTTGTCCCCCTGGGAAACGTACTTCTATACATTTGCGGTAGGGTTGTTTGGATTTGTTTTTCACGTCTCGTCATTTAGAACGTGATAGGGAGTGTCCCGGAGCGAATCGGTGAAATTTTTGAAAAAGTACGATATAGCCCCATATAGACCCATATAGCCCCATACTGGGGGTATAGGATCAATGTTTGTCCCCCCGGGAAACGTACTTCTATACATTTGCGGTAGGGTTGTTTGGATTTGTTTTTCACGTCTCGTCATTTAGAACATGATAGGAAGTGTCGCGGAGCGAAACGGTGAAATTTTTGGAAAAAGTCACCGAGGCCTGGGTAGGCCCATAGGCCTATACTGCATGGCTATGGGTGTATAGGCCCATACGGGGTGGACGTGTTGGGTCTAGGTGAGTCCCTAATGATCCGATGGGGTCGAGTGAGGTCTTATTTTGAAGCTCTCGTGGAGGAGCACTTGCCTACACTAATGGTTCGTCCGTGTTCAATAGTCTGCGCATGCGCAGCCTGGCCGTAGTATAGAAAGCAGGCATTTTGGGGGTATGTGGGTGTGTGTTTGGGGGTAGAGATGGGCTATTCACGGTTCGAATGGGTCGTGTGAGGTATCAATGTGAAGCTTGTGTGGGGTAGAGTCAGAATGGCGTGCTTTTAAGTGCAAGTCGCGTCAATCTGCGCATGCGCAGCCTGGCCGTAGTAGAGAAAACAGGCATTTTTGGGGGTATGTGGAAAGGATCCCATCATCAGAATCTGTCCGTCATCTATTTGACCCAGAATCTCTTTCCTCAAGGGAAGGCGTGCAGAGATATTGCCTTGAACTACCAATACTTTGTGTTGTTCTCCAATCTTGGTCCGAATGCGTCGTATGAGGTGTCATATTGTAGCAACGCCCGCCAACGCCAAGCTTAACGCTTCAACGCCCTGGTGAAATAGCTCAGAAGTTCTGATTTTATAGATATTCCATGGAATTGACACCAATTCATCGAAATGCAGTGACGCCCGTCAACGCCCGTCGTTACGCCTTAACGCTCTTACATAACGCCTTGACGCCATGATATAGACCAGAGAGAGAACAACAACAACAACAAGGATGATACATGAGAGAACAACAACAACAAGAAGTTTTTTCATATAGTTTATTTTCCCCAATGTTACATCATACCCACGCTGGGGGAGCCGCGTTGGGTATGTTCACAACTCAAAAAGAGTCTTGCCCAATCAGAGGTCACCATTTGTATCTGTCATATTCGTTCCTGTCCGTTAGATGTATTCTTGTCCAATCAGAAGTCTCCATTTCAGAAAGTTCCATCTTCGGCCATGTTCGCTCTGAACCGTTTATTCTAATCATCGGCGAGCAGGCCAGGATACCGTTGAGGCAACATATCCTCAGATAGTTGTTTGCGCATTCTGAGTATTCATCAGTGCACGAGTGACGCATTCGACCGATGGCAGTGGTGGATCAGCTTGGTAAGGAAAAACGTAACATTGGTCACCCTCTTCACTGTCCACTTGGTGTTGGGTCGTTGTTGTTGGGCCCATCCCAAGACATCCAATTGTTCCACTTGGTCCAGCATCATGTCTAGTGACCTCCGGTCATTGATGGTAAACGGTTGGTCGTACACTGGGTGGATGGCACTGGAATAGAAATAGCGCAATTCACCCGTCACCTTATGGCATAAGATGTACCCAAATGCTACATTTAATGTGAAGGCCGCAGGTTGGTCATTGAAGATGGTTTCCACGTAGCTGCATAGACGGGTGAGCTTGGTCAGTGGGAAATTGTAGATATCTTGAATAGGGTGATGACGGTGGAAACAGTGCCGTGTCATGTCACTCTCTGGATGATATTCGGTTAAGAGATCGCTAGGAACATTTATGGGCTCTTGCCCAATCAGAGGTAGTGTAAAGGTTTCCACCGCGGTGCGGTGGAAACCTTTGCGCGCCGGGGTCAAAGGTCAGTTCCGGCCACCACCACCACCACCACCACCACCACCACCACCGGGCGTTGACGCCCGTCAACGCCCGGTGGTGGCGTTGGTAGCGTTGGTGGTGTTGGTGGTGGTGTTGGTGGTGTGCGGCGGTGGTGTTGGTGGAGTCGGTGGTGGTGTGTGTGGTGGTGGTAGAGTCTCTAAATCAGCGCGCGCCGGGGTCAAAGGTCAGTTCCGGTCACGTGAACGGAAGCGGAAGTGACCTCACAGAGGTCATATGCAAATGTCACTTCCGAGCTCTGAGCTCCACAGGCTTTGAGCTCCAAGAGCTCCGATCTAAGAAACACACTCGCAAGCACACACATACACACACGCCTACATCGGGTTCTTGTCGCTGACGTCCAAGTTGAACTGGTTGTGCTAAAAATAGATCAACAGCTAGCTTGCTATAAAAAGGAAACGGCCTGGCCGTTTCATCAGACACTCTGTCAACCACCAAGATGTTCACTTGTACTGCGTGCTCGAAATCATTCACTCGCCGGCACGACTTGCGCCGCCATGAGGCTACCAAGCACGATGGAACCGCCCGGTATAGCTGTACGATATGTAGGCCTACACTGTCGTTTCAGCGCCCAGATCATTTACAGCGCCATGAACGTTCAATTCATGGGCCACCCAAGCGTCCATGCGAAGAATGTGGTCAACTCTTCAGACGACCCAGTCAGTTAAAACGGCATGAGCGTTTGATTCATGGTCCGTCACCACGGCATGAGGGACAACTTTCCACTAAAGAGGCACCCAGGAGGGACAGATCCACTGAAGATGAACCCGGGGAGAAGAATGCCACTGGTGATGCGATCACGGAGAGCCCGCCTATACCCACAGCTCAGAAGAGCCTAGATATCCAGCCGGTCCCTAGCATTACTGTTTCCAGTCATACGCCTGACAACAACGAACATTTTCTGGAAGATGCGGTGGATGTTCCCAGCGATCTCTTACCCGAAGATCATCCAGTGAGAGATGTATCGACGCCATTGGTCCATGATCCGACACTGCTTCCACCGTCATCGCCCTATATTGAACTTGTACAATTTCCGACTGCCCGACCTCGCCCGTCAACGCAGCTACGTGGAAGCCATCTTCAATGACCAACCTACGTCCTTCACATTAAATGTAGCATTTGGGTACATCTTATGCCATAAGATGACGCGTGAATTGTGCTATTTCTATTCCAGTGCCATCAACCCAGTGTACGACCATCCTTTCACAATCACCAATCGGGCGTCGCTAGAGACGATGCTGGCCCAACTGGACACTGTGGATCCCTTGGAATGGGCCTATGAACAGCGTCCCAACACCGAGTGGATAGTGGAGAGGGTCACCAATGTTACGTTCTTCGTGGTTAAACTGACCCACCACCCCCATCGGATGAAAGTATTCACCCATGCACTGATAGATACTCAGAATGCACAAACAACTATCTGAGGATATGTTTCCTCAACGGTATCCTGGCCTGCTCGATGACGATTAGAAACAGTCTACATCCGGTAGGTAGTTGAACTGAGTGTGCTAAAAATAGATCAACAGCTAGCGTGCTATAAAAGGGAAGCGGCCTTGCCGTTTCATCAGACACTCCGTCAACCACCAAGATGTTCACTTGCACAACTTGCCAGAAGTCATTTACTCGCCCAGAAGATTTACGACGCCACGAGGCCTCCATCCACAACGGTGCACGACATACTTGTATAACCTGCGCACGGTCATTTAATCGGGAGGATCATTTACTGCGCCACGAACGCTCAGTCCACGAGGGCACGACGGAACAATGTAAGGATTGTGGTGACCTCTTCAAACGACGCAGTCAGTTAAGACGGCATCAGCGTTTGATTCATGTCCCGTCTCCACGGTTTTGGCGACAAATTCCTACTGAAGAAGAGCCGCGGAAGGTCAGACCCAGTGAAGATAATCCCGGAGAGACGAACGCCACTGGTGATGCGATGACGGAGAGCCCGCCTATACCCACAGTTGGGAAGAGCCTAGATTTCCAGCCGGACCCCACCGTTACGGTTTCGAGTCATACGTCATACATCGAACATTTTCTGGACGAGCCCATAAATGTTCCTAGCGATCTCTTACCCGAATATCATCCAGAGAGTGACATCTCTCGGCGCCATTGGACCATGACACGGCACTGTTTCCACCGTCATCACCCTATTCAAGATATCTACAATTTCCCACTGACCAAGCTCACCCGTTTACGCAGCTACGTGGAAACCATCTTCAATGACCAACCTACGGCCTTCACATTAAATGTAGCATTTGGGTACATCTTATGCCATAAGGTGACGGGTGAATTGCGCTATTTCTATTCCAGTGCCATCCACCCAGTGTACGACCAACCGTTTACCATCAATGACCGGAGGTCACTAGAGATGATGCTGGACCAAGTGGAACAATTGGATGTCTTGGGATGGGCCCAACAACAACGACCCAACACCAAGTGGACAGTGAAGAGGGTGACCAATGTTACGTTTTTCCTTACCAAGCTGATCCACCACTGCCATCGGTTGAATGCGTCACTCGTGCACTGATGAATACTCAGAATGCGCAAACAACTATCTGAGGATATGTTGCCTCAACGGTATCCTGGCCTGCCCGCCGATGATTAGAATAAACGGTTCAGAGCGAACATGGCCGAAGATGGAACTTTCTGAATGGACAAGAATACATCTAACGGACAGGAACGAATATGACAGATACAAATGGTGGCCTCTGATTGGGCAAGAGTCTTTTTGAGTTGTAAACATACCCAACGCGGCTCCCCCAGCGTGGGTATGATGTAACATTGGGGAAAATAAACTATATGAAAAAAACTTCTTGTTGTTGTTGTTCTCTCATGTGTCATCCTTGTTGTTGTTGCTGTTGTTGTTCTCTCTCTGATCTATATCATGGCGTTATGTTAGAGTGTTAAGGTGTAACGACGGGCGTTGACGGGCATCACCGCATTTCGAAGAATTAGTGACAATTCCATGGAATATCAGAGCTTCTGAGCTATTTCACCAGGGCGTTGAAGCATTAAGAATGGTGTTGGTGGGCGTTGCTACAAGATGACACCTCCCATGACGCATTCGGACCAAGATTGGAGAACAACACAAAGTATTGGTAGTTCAAGGCAATATCTCTGGACGCCTTCCCTTGAGGAAAGAGATTCTGGGTCAAATAGATGACGGACAGATTCTGATGTTGGGATCCTTTCCACATGCCCCCCCAAAAATGCCTGTTTTCTCTACTACGGCCAGGCTGCGCATGCGCAGATTGACGCGACTTGCACTTAAAACACGCCATTCTGACTCTACCCCACACAAGCTTCACATTGATACCTCACACGACCCATTCGAACCGTGAATAGCCCATCTCTACCCCCAAACACACACCCACATACCCCCAAAAAATGCCTGCTTTCTATACTACGGCCAGGCTGCGCATGCGCAGACTATTGAACGAGGACGAACCATTAGTGTAGTCAAGTGCTCCTCCACGAGAGCTTCAAAATAAGACCTCACTCGACCCCATCGGATCATTAGGGACTCACCTAGACCCCAACACGTCCACCCCGTATGGGCCTATACACCCATAGCCATGCAGTATAGGCCTATGGGCCTACCCAGGCCTCGGTGACTTTTTCCAAAAATTTCACCGCTTCGCTCCGCGACCCTTCCTATCATGTTCTAAATGACGAGACGTGAAAAATAAATCCAAACAACCCTACCGCAAATGTATAGATGTACGTTTCCCAGGGGAACAAACATTGATCCTATACCCCCAGTATGGGACTATATGGGTCTATATGGGGCTATATCGTACTTTTTCAAAAATTTCACCGATTCGCTCCGGGACACTTCCTATCGTGTTCTAAATGACGAAACGTGAAAAACAAATCCAAACAACCCTACCGCAAATGTATAGAAGTAGATTTCCCAGGGGGACAAACATTGATTCTATACCCTCAGTATGGGACTATATGGGGCTATATCGTACTTTTTCAAAAATTTCACCGATTCGCTCCGGGACACTTCCTATCATGTTTGTCTTGACGAGACTAAGAAAATGAGACCCCACAACCTATACCGCAAATGTCGAGAAGTAGGTTTCCCAGGATGGTCCTATACCCCCCCACACCCCATATAGGCATTTTCACGTAATTTAGGATAAAGTCCGTGTTCCGTATTTTTTCAGGAAAAATTGTACATGCACCCACCCATGCTTGAATATACTTCACTTTGATACCTCATACAACTCCATCGGACCATTAGGGGCTCCCCTAGTTCCAAAACTTCTAGCAGGACCCATACAAGGTCCAGTTTTCGACACTAGGTGACCACATCCCGACGAAATGGCCAGTTTTCGACACCGGATGTGCCGCCATCTTGAACATACGTGCCGCCATCTTGGATATGGCCCATAATGCACCGGGTCAAAATACTCGCTTCTGATTGGCTGAGAGCTCTGTGACGGATTTGAAAAACTCGCTTCTGATTGGACGAGAGCTCCGCATTGCGTCTGCGCATGCGCAGAATGATATTCCTACCGCACACCCAACCCATCAGATGCCCCTTCACGAATGCTTCACTTTGATACCTCATACACTCCATCGGCCCATTAGGGACTCCCCTAGCTCCAAAACGTCTATTTCCATACCCTTGGGCCACCGCGCATGCGCAGAATGCCGATGTTTCAACCCCACACCCAGCCCATCAGATGCCCCTTCACGAATGCTTCACTTTGATACCTCACTCGACCCCATTGGACCACTAGTGGCTCCCCTAGCTCCAAAACGTCTATTTTCATACCCTTTGGCCACCGCGCATGTGCAGAATGCCGATATGTCAACCCCACACCCAGCCCATCAGATGCCCCTTCACGAATGCTTCACTTTGATACCTCCCTCGACCCCATCGGACCATTAGTGGCTCCCCTAGCTCCAACATGGCTATTTTCATACCCTTGGGCCACCGCGCATGCGCAGAATGCCGATATTTCAACCCACACCCAGCCCATCAGATGCCCCTTCACGAATGCTTCACATTGATACCTCACTCGA